>MJUU01055001.1:0-25992 GCA_002080025.1 Modiolus philippinarum | reverse complement strand
ATATTCCTTCATGCACATCTCCATATAGTGTCCTTCCTTTGTGTAAAGTTTCATCAAAATCCTTCAAGTGGTTTAAGAGGAGTTGCGCTTACGAGAAGTGTGGACAGACGGACGGACAGACGGACGGACAGACAGACAGACAGGGTGATTCCTATATACCCCCCCCAAACTTTGTTTGCGGGGGGTATAAGACCATTACGTCTCAGCAAACAGGAAGTGCTGATGAATTAACCTTGAAATTGGAATACACAATAGATTGGACCATAAGGAAGCTCTGTGCAAAACAACAATGGAACCCCACTTACAGTTTCAGAAAAAATTGTGATGAAAAATTCCATATATTGTACAACAATGAAAAACAATGATGTCTCAGCAAACAGGAAGTGCTTATGGCGTAACCTTTAAATCCAAATACATGATAGATTAGACCATAAGGAAGCACAGTGCAAAACAACAATTGAATCCCACTAACAGTTTCAGAAAAAATTGTGACGAAAAATACCATATATTGCATGTAAAACAATGAAAAACAATGACGTATCGGCAAACAGGAATTGCTTATGGGGTAACCTTGAAATTGGAATACATGATAGATTGGTCCATAAGGAAGCTCTGTGCTAAACAACAACTGAATCCCACTAACAGTTTCAGAAAAAATTGTGATGAAAAATTCCATATATTGTACACCAATGAAAAACAATGACATCTTGGCAAACAGGAAGTGCTTATGGCGTAACCTTGAAATTTGAATATACCATAGATTGGACCTTAAGGAAGCTCTGTGCAAAACAACAACTGAATCCCACTTACAGTTTCAGAAAATATTGTGACGAAAAATTCCACATTGTACAACAATGAAAAACAATGATGTCTCGGCAAACAGGAAGTGCTTATGGCGTAACCTTGAAATCAAAATACACTAAAGATTGGACCATAAGGAAGCTCTGTGCATAAAAACAATCCCACTTTCAGTTTCAAAAAAGTAATATGAAGAAAAATTCCATATGCTGTACAACAATAAAAAAAAATGGAAGAATGTGTCCATGGGACACGGATGCCCCCGCCTCCTTGCAATCAAAACCCTTAAATTATTAAAGGCATAACTATGTACAATATATATATATCAAATAATTATAAAAAAGGATCTTTCTCCTGTGATAAATAGGCACTGGAACTGGTTTGGTATTGATATAATGTGTAGTTCCAACAAATAATCTGAGAAACAGTCTTATATGTATTACTAATCTATTTTTAGCAACTGTGACCTTGACCTTGGGGGTATCAACGCTAAAATCTATGGGATTATGTCTATTGTGATATGTAAGAAAGTGACCAAGTTTGGTTTTGATCAGATGCAAAATACTCAAGTAATCCTTCGGAAACCAAAGTTTTATTGAAATTTTAGTCTATTTTTAGCAACTGTGACCTTGATGGTACCATCCTGGAAATCAATAGGCTTTTGTATTGGGTGATAAGCAAGCATGTGACAAAGTTTGGTTTTGATCCGATGTAGTATATTGAAGTTATCATCCGGAAACCAATTTTATTGAATATTAGTCTATTTTTAGCAACTGTGACCTTGACTTTGTGGGTACCAACCCAGAAATCGATAGGATTTTGTATTGGGTGATAAGTAAGCATGTGACCAAGTTTGCTTTTGATCCGATGTAGTATACTCAAGTTATCATCCGGAAACCAAAATTTTATTGAAATTTTAGCCTATTTTAAGCAACTGTGACCTTGACCTTGACCTTGGGGGTAACAACCCAGAAATGGATAGGGTTCTGTATTGGGTGACCATGTTTGGTTTTTATCCGATGCAGAATACTCAAGTTATCATCCTGAAACTAAAATTTTATTGAAATTTTAGTCTATTTTTAGCAACTGTGACCTTGACCTTGGGGGGACCAACCTGGAAATTGACAGGGTTCTGTCTTGGGTGATAAGCAAGCATGTGACCAAGTTTGGTTTTGATCCTATGTAGTAAACGCAAGTTATCATCTAGAAACCAAAATTTTATTGAAATTTTACCGGTAGTCTTTTTTTAGCAACTATGACCTTGACCTTGGGGGTACAAACCCGGAAATCGATAAGGTTCTGTCTTCGGTGATAAATAAGCATGTGACCAAGTTTGTTATTGATCCAATGTTATATACTCAAGTTATCATCAGGAAACCAAAATTTTATTGAAATTTTAGTCTATTTTTAGCAACTGTGACCTTGACCTTGGGGGTACCAATCGGGAAATCAATAAGATTCTGTCTTGGGTAATAAGCAAGCATATGACCAAGTTTGGTTTTGATCCTAAGTAGTATACTCAAGTTATCATCCAGAAACCAAAATTTTATTGAAATTTTAGTATATTTTTAGCAACTGTGACCTTGACCTTGGGGGTACCAACCCTGAAATCAATAGGCTTCTGTCTTGGGTGATAAGCAAGCATGTGACCAAGTTTGGTATTGATCCGATTTAGGATACTCAAGTTATCATCCGGAAACCAAAAAGATGGATGTACAGACGGACAGACGGACGGACGGACGGACTGATGTATGATCAGGGTAAACCTTAATGCCCCGGAATGCCTAGCGGCGGGGGCATAAAAAGCAATGAAGTCTGGGCAAACAGGAAGTACTTATGAGGTAACCTTGAAATCTGCATATACACATCAGACCATCATGAGAAAGCTTTTGCCAAAATATGATTTCATTCTGTAAAGTAGTTGCTGAGAAAAGTGTGGTTAAAGACAGAGGAACGAACAAATGGACGAACGAATGAACGGAGGTAAACCAGTATACCCCCACTACTATGTAACAGGGGTATAACTATGTAGCGGAGGTATAACTACTATGTAGCGGGGGTATAACAATGAAGTCTCGTTAAACAGGAAGTACTGATGCTGTAACCTTGAAATCTGCATATAAACATCACACCATCATGGGAAAGCTTTTGCCAAAATATGATTTCATTCTGTAAAGTAGTTGCTGAGAAAAGTGTGGTTACAGACAGACGAACGAACAATTGGAAGATCGGAGGGAGGCAAATCAGTATACCCCCACTACTATGCAGCGAGGGTATAAAAAGATAACAGGAAACACCTACAATGGCTGAAAGACATAGCCACATGTCACAATGTACCAAGGAACTGCACAAGAAAAAACTCACAATATAAATACACAAGACAAACGTAAACAACGATATGAACTGAAACCATTAAATGCAAAACTTAACTAAACATGCTAAATTAAATCAAGCATATAATAACATGTATATGTCAAATTCAAACTTGACAACTCCTCAGTTCTAAACCACTCCTAGCCAATTGAAATCTGAATTACCATCTAAAAGGACCCATTAAATGAACACTTAATGTGGTTCTGGATGGAGAATATTGTGACACATGATCAGGTTTTTGAGGAATTGTAATATAAGATGGTCAGAAACATTACAGACTTATAGTGTCATGATCTGTTTAAAGTCGGAAAATTACCCTGCTTTTAGTTCAAGATTGATGTATACACTATGTTATGATTAGTTTTTAATTCAAATATAATCCTGATAAATGCAGAAAATTTCAAAACTTTAAAAAGGGCACTTTGAAAATATACTGCACTCCTTGTATTGAGTGACCCTGTGGCTATAATTAGGGCCCAACTGACTGTATATATGTTGTTTGAAATCCTAAAGAGCAACTTAAAATCTTACTATTAAGCTAAATTCCATATATAATTCATACATTTTCTGTCACTTACATTATTTTGACTGTGTCCGATTTTACTGTTGTATATAATCTATTTAACCATTTATTTGTTCGAATTGCAGTGCAAACAATTGATTAAGGGTAACATCTTTATCTTCTTTTCTTCCCTGTGTCAGTTTTTACAATTAAAAAAACAATGCATAAGATCAATAATTTTTGTACCGGTAATAAGTTTCCCCAATTTTAACATGATTTGCGCATGTTGTGTCATACTTTAATAAGTGTCCTCTTTCAATTTTTTTAAGCAACCTGAGCTCTTACTAAAAGTAATACAAGGAACATGGTAAGTGTTATTCTGTGAAAGAAGCCAAACTTCAAACTCCCCTTCTTTGAATGACCCGAAGTTGATTAATTTTATTAACGTACAACATTAGTTGTTATCAGTTGTCAACAGCTGTGATAGTCATTTAAACTTTAAAATACCGGGTAATTACTCATAGGTTATAATCATACAGGAGATTTTGGCTAAACTTGGCATTACTACCATACATAGGTCATATAGCATGCTATAGATAAAAAGATAAATAGGTGGATGTGATAAGCCCCAAAACATTTCTTGTACACTGTAAGGGAGACAACTCAAAAATAAAATATAATATTCTTTTCTGTTAACCATGCTGTAGGCTTTTCATATGCTTGACATAGTGTCTGACGTAAGACACATATGATTCCACTGCAAAATACATGTTGAGAACTCCCAAGCAATACACTAGATCTTCTGCAAGATATATGTTGAAGCCATTACATTTGTATGTGTTCAAGATCAATAAGTGTAATAATAATCAACAAGAGCTGGCGACTAATGGCAGCAAGATATACCCCAACTCATTGAACCCTGAATCAATGTGGCAAGTGCAAATTTAATTGTATAGGGACACAATACAGGTGTGGACACAGAACAAGTGAGGACACAATACAAGTATAAACGCAATGATATAATCCTAGTAACCGACATGTTCAACAATAACTGTCTGCACAACAATTGAATCTGCCTTACATTTTCAAAAGAAACTGTGACAAAAATTCAAAGTATTGTACAACAATGAAAAACAATGTCTCGGAAAACAAGAAGTGCTTTATGGCTTAACATTGAAAGGTATACACATGGATTGAACCATAATTAAGGAAGCTCTGTGCAAAACAATAATTGAAACCCACTTACAGTTTCAGAAAAAATTGTGACGAAAAATTCAATATATTGTACAACAATGAAAACAATGACATCTCGGCAAACAGGAAATGCTTATGTCGCAACCTTGAAATCAGAATAAACGATAGTCTGTACCATAAGGAAGCTCTGTGCAAAACAACAATTGATCCAACTTACAGTTTCAGAAAAATTGTGACGAAAAATTCCATATATTGTACAACAATGAAAAACAATGATGTGTCAGCAAACAGGAAGTGCTTATGACTTAACCTTGAAATCAGAATACATGATAGACTTGACCATAAGGAATCTCTGTGCAAAACAACAATTGAAGCCTCCTTACAGTTTCAGAAAAAAATTGTGACGAAAAATTTCATATATTGTACATAATGAAAAATTTGTAAAGGTTCCTCAGAACCATGTGTCTCGCCTACTAAGTAAGGTATCATTATAATCAGGACAATACTAGCGTTTATATACTTTCTGTATTCCCAAAAATAACTGGTGTTTCAAGAGCTTCAGGAATTTACCAAAATTGGAATCAAATATTTTTGCAATTTAGGCATTGAAAATGACTGTTTTCACCAAAATGTATTTAAAATGGTGTGGTTGCTAGGCAAAATTCCCCAAAAATAACAGATCTTGAAGAGTTTCAGGAAATATACCAAAATTGGAATCAAATATTTTTGCAGTTCCATTATTGATAATTATTGTTTGCATCAATATATTTTTTAAAAAGTATAGTTGCTAGGTAGAATTCCAAAAATTAATAGGTCTAAGATCGAGTTCCAGGAAATTTACCAAAAATAGGAATCAAAACTTTTTGCAATTTTAGTCATTAAATGTTTATTTATTTCAAATTCACTTGGTTGCTAAGAAGAATTTCAAAAAATTGCATGTCTTGGACAGTTTCAGGAAATTTACTGATGTTGGAATAAAATATTTTTGCAATTCTATTATTGAAAATAACTGTTTTCATCAATATATTTTTAACAAGAGGCTCTCAAGAGCCTGTATCGCTCACCTGGTCCTTGATTAACATAGACATTTTATGTTAAAGAGCAAATATACATGTACATGTATATAATTAAACTATAGTTCAAATATGCCCAATTAGTTTAAGGGGAGAAGACTGCTGTTAATGTTCCCAATGGGGTCCAATGTTAAACTATGTTCCCTGCTGGCAGCCATGTTGGATAAAGTGGGAACCTGAATTTTTTTTTCTTTTCAGGGGTCCACAAAAAGACTATTTTGACCAAGTTTGGTTGCATTGGCTCAGTAGTTTCAGAAGAGATGTTTTTTCCCATAGGGTCCAATGTTAAAAACTATGTTCCCCACTGGCGGCCACATTGGATATAGCATGAACCTGAAAAACACCTTTTTTGTAAGGGACCACTCAAGGACAATTGTGGCCAAGTTTGGTACCGATTAGCTATGCAGTTTCAGAGAATAAGATTTTTGAATGTGTTTTCCCATAGGGAGCAATTTTAAAACTATGTTATCCGCTGACAGTCATCTTGAATATCAAGCTGACCTGAAAAACCACCCAAGGACTATTGTGGCCAAGTCTGGTTCCAATTGGCCCAATAGTTTCAGAGAAGATCTCTGAATGTGTTTCCCAATATGGTCCAATTTTTAAAGTATATTCCCTGCTGGCGGCCATCTTGGATATAGCACGAACCCCAAGAAACACTATATTTGTAAGGGAGCACCAAAGGACTATTGTGGCCAAGTTTGGTGCCAACTGACTGAATAGTTTCAGAGAAGAAGATCTTTGAATGTGTTTTCCCATAGGGTCCAATGTTAAAACTATGTTTCCCACTGGTGGCCATCTTGGATATCGCACAGACCTGAAAAACACCTTTTTTGTAATGGACCACCAAAGGATTATTGTGGCCAAGTTTGGTGCCAATTGACTAAATAGTTTCAGAGAAGAAGATCTTTGAATGTGTTTTCCCATAGGGTCCAATGTTAAAACTATGTTTCCCTGGCGGCCATCTTGGATATCGCACAGACCTGAAAAACACCTTTTTTGTAATGAACCACCAAAGGACTATTTTGGCCAAGTTTGGTGCCAATTGGCTCAGTAGTTTTTGAGAAGAAGATCTTTGAATGTGTTTTCCCATAGGGTCCAAAGTTAAAACTATAATGTTTCATCTTGGAAATGGCACAGACCTGAAAACACCTTTTTTGTAAGGGACCGCCAAAGGACTATTTGGCCAAGTTTGGTGCCAACTGGCTCAGTAGTTTCAGAGAAGAAGATTTTTGAATTTGTTTTCCCATAGGGTCCAATGTTAAAACTATGTTTCCCGCTGGCGGCCACATTGGATATTGCACAGACCTGAAAAACATCTTTTTAGTAACAGACCACCAAAGGATTATTGTGGCCAAATTTGGTGCCAATTGGCTAAGTAGTTTCAGAGAAGAAGATCTTTGAATGTGTTTTCCCATAGGGTCCAATGTTAAAACTATGTTTCCCGATGGCGGAAATCTTGGATATCGCGCTGACCTGAAAAACACCTTTTTTGTAGGGGTCCACCCAAGGACTATTGTGGCCAAGTTTGGTTCCAATTGACCCAGTAGTTTCAGAGAAGAAGATCTTTGAATGAAAAGTTTACGCTGGACGGACGGACGGACGGATGAAAGACGGACGACGGACGCAAAGATATGGCAAAAGCTCACCATGGCATTAGCCAGGTGAGCTAAAAAGTACAATTGAACTTCGATGGCACGAACACCCAAGGGACAGATAAAAACAGTTTGAGTTAGAGGGGTGTTTCGAGTAATATTGAGGTTGAACTAAGTTTAAAACTGAACAAAGGGACCAGCGACAAGAGGCTCTCAAGAGCCTGTATCGCTCACCTGGACCATGGCTGACATAGATAAAAGGCATTTCCAATAGGAAAAACAAAACATAAAATTTAGCAGAATACCTTTTTTTTCTAAAATTACAGTATTCTTGTTTGGTTTCCATGGCAGCTGAAAGATCCACTATCCATTACCACCCATAACAGAACACCATTCAAAAAAAATTTGGGCAGGTGTTCCCCTTATAATCAAGGTAATACATAATGCTGAAATTGAAACATTCAGAACACAATTCAAATAAAAATTCAAAAATTTGGGCAGAGGTTTCCCTTAAAATCAATAGGGCCAATAGGGACCACCTTAGGACCATATTGGCTTAGTTTGGTTCTAATTGGACCAGTAGTTTCTGAGAAGATCTTCGAATGTGTATTCCATAGGGTCCAATGTTAAAACTATGTTCCCGCTGCTGGCCATCTTGGATGAAATACAGACCTGCCAGATACCTTTTTTGGAAAGGACATTCTAAGGACCATTGTGACTAAGTTTGGTTATAATTGGACTTTAGTTTCAGAGAAGAATTTCTTTGAATGTCTTTTTCCATAGGGTTCAATGTTAAAACTTTGTTCCCGCTGGTGGCCATCTTGGATGAGGTACTGACCTGTTGGATACCTTTTTTGGAAGGGACCATCTAACATGTCTAAGGACCATTGTGTCTAAGTTTGGTTATAATTGGAGTGGTAGTTTCTGAGAAGAAGATCTTTGAATGTCTTTCCCAAAGGGTCCAATGTTAAAACTATGTTCCCCGCTGGCGGCCATCTTGGATTAGGTACGGACCTGCCGGATACCTTTTTTAAAGGGGACCACCCAAGGACTATTGTGACCAAATTTGGTTCCAATTGGCCCAGTGGTTTCAGAGGAGAAGATCTTTGAACGAAAAGTTTACGCCGGATGGCCGCTCGGACGACCGACGGACGACGGACGCCAAGTGATGGCAAAAGCTCACCCTGGCATAGCCAGGTGAGCTTAAAAAGGTATGGTTGCTAGGTAGAATTCCAAAAAAAATTAATTGGTCTAAGAGAGTTCCAGGAAATTTACCAAACATTGGAATAACCAATTTTTTGCAATTTTATTCATTTAAATATTTGTTTATTTCAAATTCACTCAAAAACCATGGTTGCTAAGAAGAATTTAAAAAAATTGCATGTCTTGAAGAGTTTCAGGAAATTTACCAAAATTGGAATCAAATATTTTTGCAATTCCATTATTGAAAATTACTGTTTTCATCAATATATATTCAAAAAAAAGTATGGTTGCTAGGTAGAATTCCAAAAATTAATTGGTCTATGAGAGTTCCAGGAAATTTACCAAAAATTGGAATCAAAAATTTTTGCAGTTTTATTCATTAAAATGTTTGTTTATTTCAAATTCACTCAAAAACCATGGTTGCTAAGAAGAATTTCAAAAAATTGCATGTCTTGGACAGTTCCAGGAAATTTACCAATGTTAGAACCCTGTTTTTTATTTCTATGCGTTCAAAATTATGCTTGGCATCAAAGAATCGCCTTATTTTCAAAATTATATGCAAACATTTCAAAAATTATCAGTCTTTGATATTTTCAGGAAATTTACCGAAGTTTGGACCACAATGAAAATTCCAACAGCTTGTTCCATATCTGCACACTGCATGCAGCAATGTCCAATTTTAATGAAATTCTGTTAAGACACAAACACTTAATTCACTTTCTTAAGAATTTTTTTTTGTGGATTAGCATTGAAATTTTTAGCAAAAAACTAAGTCCAAATACGCAAAAAATATGAACCCCCCCCCCAAAAAAAATTCCAATTTTTTCAGCTGGAGATAATTTTCTGACCATCATCTAAGTTTTGACCACTTTTCAATAAATTCCAATAAGATTTAATAACTTTATTCAACTTCTAAAAAACTTTAATCTGTGGGTTAACATTCAATTTTTTTGCAAAAAAAAGTCCAAATACGGAAAAAATACAGAAAAATGACTTTCATCTGGAGGTAATTTTCAGAACATTTTCTAGCTTCTGACTATTTTTAATGATATTCCAATAAGATTTAATAACTTTATTCACCATCTAAAAAACTTTAATTTGTGGGTTAACATTTAAAAAAACTAAGTCCAAATACAGAAAAAATACGGAAAAACGAAAAAATATTTTCCAATTTTTTTACCTAGAGGTAATTTTCTGACCATTATCTAGCTTCTGTCCAATTTTGACACAATTCTATAAAGATTAAATGACTCTATTCAACCTATGAAAAACTTCACCATCTAAAAAACTTCATTTGTGGGTTAACATTTAAAAAAACTAAGTCCAAATACAGAAAAAATACGGAAAAAGGAAAAAATATTTTTTTACCTAGAGGTAATTTTCTGACCATTATCTAGCTTCTGTCCAATTTTGACACAATTCTATAAAGATTAAATGACTCTATTCAACCTATGAAAAACTTGTGCAATTGTTGACGCCACCGCCACCGCCGACGGAATTTGAATCTCTATGTCTCGCTGCCGCAGGCGAGACAAAAATAATGATGTCTCAGCAAACAGGAAGTGCTTATGACATTACCTTGAAATCAGAATACATGATAGATTGGACCATAAGGAAGCTCTGTGCAAAACAACAATTGAATCCCATTTACAGTTTCAGAAAAAATTGTGACAAAAAATTCCATATATTGTACATAATGAAAAACAATGACGTCTCCCCAAACAGGAAGTGCTTATGGCATTACCTTGAAATCAGAAATACACAATAGATTGGACCATAAGGAAGCTCTGTGCAAAACAACAATTGAATCCTACTTAAAGTTTCAGAAAAAATTGTGACGAAAAATTCCATTATTATATTGTACATAATGAAAACAAATGACGTCTCAGCAAACAGGAAGTGCTTATGACACAACTTTAAAATCGGAATACACGATAGATTGGACCATAAGACTGTGCATAACAAAAATTGAATCCCTCTTACAGTTTCAGAAAATATTGTGACGAAAAATTCCATATGCTGTACAACAATAAAAAAACAATAAAGTCTCGGCAAACAGGAAGTACTTATGTGGTAACCTTGAAATCTACATATACACATCAAACCATCATGAGGAAGGTTTTGCCAAAATATGAATTCATTCTGTAAAGTAGTTGCTGAGAAAACTGGTTACGGACGGACGAACGGACTAACAAACGTAGGTAAACCAGTATACCCCACTACTATGTAGCGGGGGTATAAAAACCAGTATACCCCCACTACTATGTAGCTGGGTATAAAAACCAGTATACCCCCACAACTATGTAGCGGGGTATAAAAACCAGTATACCCCCACTACTATGTAGCGGGGTATAAAAACCAGTATACCCCCACTACTATGTAGCGGGGTATAAAAACCAGTATACCCCACTACTATGTAGCGGGGAATAAAAACCAGCATACCCCCACTACTATGTTTCGGGGTATAAAAACCAGTATACCCTACCTACTATGTAGCAGGGTATAAAAACCAGTATACCCCCACTACTATGTAGATGGGTATAAAAACAAGTATACCCCCACTACTATGTAGCGGGGTATAAAATCCAGTATACCCCACTACTATGTAGCTGGGTATAAAAACCAGTATACCCCCACTACTATGTAGGGGGGTATAAAAACCAGTATACCCCCACTACTATGTAGCTGGGTATAAAAACCAGTATACCCCCACTACTATGTAGCGGGGTATAAAAACCAGTATACCCCACTACTATGTAGAGGGGTATAAAAACCAGTATACCCCACTACTATGTAGCGGGGTATAAAAACCAGTATACCCTAACTACTATGTAGCAGGGTTTAAAAACCAGTATACCCCCACTACTATGTAGCTGGGTATAAAAACCAGTATACACCCACTACTATGTAGCGGGGTATAAAAACCAGTATACCCCACTACTATGTAGCTGGGTATAAAAACCAGTATAGCCCCACTACTATGTAGCGGGGTATAAAAACCAGGGCTCAACTGTAGTATACGGACAAAAAGTTCCCAATTTGTTCAATATTCATTTGCAAAACACAAATGAACGTATTTACAACTTTTTTTTAATATTTCAAGTTCTGAGTAATTTTAAGTGTGAATGCCAATGGTCGACAGGTCGACAGTTGACAATAAATTGTATTGTTTAAGGTCAACATATCCAATGTTGACAATAATTTGTAAAGTTAACAGTTGGAAGATCTACAGTTGACAGTAATTTGTATTGTTTAAGGTTGACAGATCGACACAAAATAGGTGGACAGTTGGAAAGTTGGAAGGTTAACAGGTCGACAGTTGGAAAGTGGATAGGTCGACAGTAGGAAGGTGAACAAGTTGATTTTTGAAGCATACAGTTGACAAGTGGACAGTTGACACTAACTTGTATTGTTTAGGGTAAAAAGGTCGACAGTTGACAGGTCGACACAAAATAGATGGACAGTTTGAAAGTTGGAAGGTTAACAGGTCGACAGTTGGAAGGTGGATAGGTTGACAGTTGGAAGGTGAACAGGTTGATTTTTGAAGCATACAGTTGACAAGTGGACAGTTGACAGTAACTTGTATTGTTTAGGGTTATCAGGTCGACAGTTGACAGGTCGACACAAAAACGATGGACAGTTGGAAGGTTGAGATGTTATTTGGAATATTTTGAGTGACTCTTTATGGTTGACAGGTCGACAGTTGACAGTAAGATGTAATTTTGTAACTGAATCTGATATAGGGAACATTTATTATACACTAGTGCATCGATTATAATGCTACTAAAGTAACATGGACCTTCATGTTTGAAACCCCTTCTATGGACTAAAAACAAGCGTGGGTTAGCCATGGCGCCTCTTGATTTTTGGGCAACTGACCAATTATTTGGTCCATTTATTGTTGCATGGATAGCAAGTTCAATGTGGATAGTATTGTATGGCATAGGGGGGCTTCTCACCCCCCTATGAACCCCCTCGCGATGGACGATATCCCTACGGGGTCTTGTGATGGTAAAATGGATGTTTGATAGTAGAAGGGGCATACCTCAATGCTCAAACGTCGCAGCCGGTAAGATCAGCTTGGCTTGCTGTGATAGTATATACCCTTGCAAATATCATTCCTAAAATTAAGCAATCATATGTAGGAAAGAGAGAACCCAAAAACCAGCCTCTTGAAGAAGAAATTAGCTATTAGATTATAACGGACATGACTTTGAAACATCACCATAATGTCTACTGTTCTCTTTTAACCGACTGTTCTCTTTTAACATTTGATTTTATATGATTGATGCCACACGTGGTATTATAATGCATGGATGGTATTATAGTTCCAGTGCCGGTACCTATGAACTGTCAACCTTGTTACTGTCAACCTGTCAACTGTCTACCTCTGCACTGTCAACCTGTCAACTGTCGACCTCTATACTGTCAACCTGTCCACTGTCGACCTCTTAACTTTCAACCCGTCAACTGTCGACTTTTACATTGTCAACCTGTCAACCGTCGACATTTTAACTGTCAACCTGTCAACTGTCGACCTCTTAACTGTTAACCTATCAACTGTCGACCTCTTAACTGTTAACCTATTAACTATCGACTCTTAAATTGTCACAAACTGTCAGCTGTCAACCCTTCAACCTTGTTGTTATATACAAGTACTGGCGGCCGATTTACTCCTTCTCAGTACCACAACTTTGGCACTATTTGTCCTTATACTACAGTTGATCTAAAACCAGTATACCCCACTACTATGTAGCTGGGTATAAAAACCAGTATACCCCCACTACTATGTAGCGGGGTATAAAAACCAGTATACCCCACCACTATGTAGCGGGGTATAAAAACCAGTATACCCCCAGTACTATGTAGTGGGGTATAAAAACCAGTATACCCCACTACTATGTAGCGGGGTATAAAAACCAGTATACCCCCACTACTATGTAGCGGAGGTATAAAAATTGAAATCCTTATCATACTGTCATTGGAATATCTTCTATGTATTTCCGTACAATTTAACTCAATTTAGGTAAATAGGTACGTGAATAGCAAAATTTTCGGATTTCAAAGAAATTTTACATGCAAGTGCATTAAATGAAGCCGAATTCCAAAGTGAAATAAAATCGGTTAAGCTATTTTAATGTTTGAAATATGACCAATTGAAAAAAAAATCACTAATGTTGTTTTCATATAGAACCTTTGTAAAAAATACGGAAAAATAATATAATAATCGTCTTTAAATTGTACGTTTATGAAAACGTATCTTACAATTTTTTTCTGAAAAAAGGAAATAATTTTTAACAATGAAATTCCCATTTTAATGAAGGAAATTTTATTTAGAGTCATGGAATCAATTTTGGCAGTATAAATAGTTTAACATAGAATAGGCACACCAAAAATGGATTTTTTTCGATAAAACCTGCTGTCATCAATAAAAGTTATGATTTTAGGCGTGATTTGAAAGATGAACAACTAATTTCAGCCATCTTTACCATGAAAACAAACTCGTTGACCCTATAAAAAATTATATCAATAAAACAGAAATTTCTTTGGCAACATAATATCAGTTTTTCAGAAAAATTGTAGGATACAATTTGAAACCACGATCATAATTTAAATTAAAATCTTATTTTACGTTCATTCTAAAGCAAATTTATAACATTAAACGGTGGAGGCACTTAATTACATACCTCTCACCTTAACAATTGTCAGAATATTATACAATTTTACAAAGGACTACTACATCATGTACATTGTTTAGAAATGTAAATAGACATTTTAAGCCACTCCTCAAACTTGGTTATGCATTTAAAAAAACACTTTTAAAAATAATGGAGGTACATAAAAAATGCAACTGAACATCTCTCTTTCCCCACAAAAAGAAAAAAATATGAAAAAGCAATATACAGCTTTGCAAATTTGCATGATACAATGCCTGTCGTCACCCCATCAAAGAATGCCACTGAAGTTGAGAAAAATTTTTAACTGGCTTAAATTTCAAGTCTTATATCTCTTAAATTAATGAACAAATTTAGGCTATGATCTGATGATTGAATAAGTGCAAAGTTAAATGTGAACTAATCAAGGGGTTATTCAGATACAGAGTGACATGTGAAAAATTACTCTTGTATAATTGAAGAATGAAGCCCCATAATACTTGCAAAAAAAACAAGCTAGCTCTCAAAAGCCTGTATTGCTCACCTTGGTCCTATGTAGCACTATATTCCATGCTGATGGCCCATCTTTGGTAATTTATGAACATAAAAATAGTAATGGTGCATTACATGATACCCCGCCAACTTTCACAAAATTTCAAAGTTTAAAGAGACATAACTCTAGATCCATGTGTACTTCTGAACCCAAAATTATACTTGGCCTGTGTTTTATGGCAAACAACTTACATACCAAATAACAAGACAGTATGTCATTTCATTCACAAGTTATCAGTCGGAAACCCTATAATTTGCAAAATTTCAAAGTTTCAAGGGGTATAACTCCAGAACCCCTTGGACCTCTGAACCAATAAATAGTAATGGTGCATTACATGATACCGCCACAATTCACAAAATTTCAAAGTTTAAAGAGACATAACTCCAGATCCCTGTGTACTTCTGAACCCAAAATCATACTTGGCCTGTGTTTTATGGCAAACAACTTACATACCAAATTAGAAGACAGTATGTCATTTCATTCACAAGTTATCAGTCGGAAATACTATAAATTGCAAAATTTCAAAGTTTCAAGGGGTATAACTCCAGAACCCCTTGGACCTCTGAACCAATAAATAGTAATGGTGCATTACATGATACCCCGCCACATTTCACAAAATTTCAAAGTTTAAAGAGGCATAACTCTAGATCCCTGTGTACTTCTGAACCCAAAATTATATTTGGCCTGTGTTTTATGGCAAACAACTTACATACCAAATTAGAAGACAGTATATAGTCATTTCATTCACAAGTTATCAGTCGGAAACCCTATAATTTGCAAAATTTCAAAGTTTCAAGGGGTATAACTCCAGAACCCCTTGGACCTCTGAACCAAAAAATCAAACTTGGTCTGAGTTTTGTGGTACACAAGTTACATACCAACTTTGAAGGCAATATATTATTTCATTCACAAGTTATGAGTCGGAAACCCAAAAATTTGCAAAATTTCAAAGTCTCAAGGGTTATACTAGTAACTTCAGAACCCCTTGGACCTCTGAACCCAAATTCGAACTTGGCCTGTGTTTTGTTATTAACAAGTTACATACCAAGTTTGAAGACAATACAAAATGTATATTATTTCATTCACAAGTTATCAGTCGGAAACCATAAAATTCGCAAAATTTCGAAGTTTAAAGGGGCATAACTCCAGAACCCCTTGGATCTCAGAACCCAAATTCGAACTTGGCCTGTGTTTTCTTGGTTAACAAGTTACATACCAAGTTTGAAGACAAAATAATATTTCATTCACAAGTTATCAGTCGGAAACCCTAAAAATTGAAAAATTTCAAAGTTAAAAGGGGCATAACTCCAGAACCCCTTGGACCTCTTAACCCCAAATCGAACTTGGCCTGAGTTTTGTGGTAAACAAATCACATACCAAGTTTGAAGTTCTTATGTAGGTACATATCATGTTTGAAGACAAAATATTATTTCAGTCAGAAACCCTTAAACTTGAAAAATTTCGAAGTTAAAAGGGGCATAACTCCAGAACCCCTTGGACCTCTGTACCCCAAATCAAACTTGGCCTGAGTTTTGTGGTAAACAAGTCACATACTAAGTTTGAAGATCTTATGTAATTTCGTTCACAAGTTATCAGTCGGAAACCTTCAGGGGACTGACGGGCGGACGGACACACGGACAGATGGACGGATGGACACACAACTGAGGGTATCACATAATACCTCGCCACTTCGTGGGGCGGGGTATAAAAAGGATTATTGTGACCAAGTTTGGTTTCAATGGCCAAGTATTTTTAGAGGAGAAGATCTTTAAATGTGTTTTCCCATAGGGTCCAATGTTCCCCACTGGCGGCCATGTTGGATATAGTGCGAACCTGAAAAACAACGTTTTTGTAGGGGACCACCCAAGGACTATTGTGGCCAAGTTTGGTTCCAATTGGCCCAGTAGTTTCAGAGGAGAAAATCTTTGAATGAAAAGTTTACGCCAGACGGACGGACGCAAAGTGATGGCAAAAGCTCACCCTGGCAATAGCCAGGTGAGCTAAAAACTAGAGGCTCTCAAGAGCCTGTAGCTCACCTGGTCCAAAGCTAGCATTGACAATAAACTCAATGATAAAGGGACTCAATTTTCTAGTGTGATAATAAACCTAGATGTAATATGGCCCACTCTGTCAGGGGAGATGATTTTTGTATGCATTTCTTATTGGGTCAAATGTTAAACTATGCTTCCCATTGGCCATGTTGGCAGCCATCTTTGATTTAATAAGAACTCCATGGACACATTTTTTCAAAGTAGGCCATCAAAGTTACCAAGTTTGGTTCAAATAGGAAAAGTAGTTGCAGAGTAGAAGATCTTTGAATGTGTTTTCCCATAGGGTCCAATTTTAAACTTAAGTTCTCCACTGGCAATTACTTGCAAGACACATTTTTCAAAGACAGCCAATAAAGGACAGTTGTTACCAGGTTTGCTTTCAATACGGGACTTTTGAGTCGCATCCATTCCGGAAACAAATCTACTATTATACGAAAAAAATCAATACATTGATCAATACAGTGAGATGGAATCACTAATTACTTAACACTGTTGAGCTGAGGGATAATTATCCCCCTGCTTAGCGAAAGCGGGGGGATTATGTAATGCAGTCCGTCCGTATGTACGTACGTACGTGTGTTTGTAATGCTCCCCGATAGCTCTGGAACTATAAGAGATACAAATTTGAAACTCAGCACCATACTAGAGTATGATCAGAAGTAGCCCACTGTGGATTCGGAATTTAAGTCAAACGCCCTAGGGGCAAATTATGGGCGAAAACGAATTTTCGCGATATCCAATAATTGAAGAAATTTCCAAGGCCATTTGGGCTAGAAAGTTGAAACTCGGATATGGACTCACATATTATGTAGCAACTTCACAGAGGGTGTCGGAACTTTGGTATGACCCCTCAGGGCATGGCCTCTAGGGGGTCCAAAAAATGAAAAAAACGATTCCACTGGAACTCCTCTTACACCTTAAATCGCAGAAACCTTGTAATAAGGGTATAAGTAACACTATAAAAGTTGTCTGTGCCGAGGGTTTCAGAATTTTGAAATTTGCCCTCAGGGCGGAAAAATGAGCGAAAATGTATTTCAAGATATCCAGTAATAAGCGAAATCTTCTGAAGTATTCATGTTTGGAAGCTGAAACTTTGTATGCAAGTTCGATTATATGCATCTCATTTACTGATGATAGCAGGCTTTTGGTATGACCCCTGGGGGCATGCCCTTAAGGGGCCAAAAAATGTTAAACAATTAGTACTCATCAGAACAACTGGAACTCTATGTATAATTTCGATTTTGTGGTTTATATTTTCATGAGGAGTTATTGGAATTGCTCTTTGAATATGTTCTAAGCTTTTGGAATTTAGACCCCGGTGCCAAATTTGGTAAATTTCCTGAAAATGTCAAAGACTAATAATTTTTTAAATTTCAACATGAAGTTTTATAATTAAGCAATATTTTAATGTCATCAGCTAGTATGAACACTAGGATTCAAAAATTATGATTCTAATTTTGGTAAATTTCCTGAAACTCTCATAGACCAATTATTTTTTGGAATTTTACCTAGCAACCATATCTTTTTTGATGCCTTATAGTTTTAATTATCATTTTCAATGGTCAGATTGCAAAAAACCTTGATTTTAATTTTGGTAAAGTTCCTGAAACTCTCAAAGACCCATTATTTTTTGGAATTCTACCTAGAAACCATATCTTTTTCAATTATTTAGAGTTATAATGATGAATTTCAACTGTCCGGTTGAAAGCATCTTTGATTCTAATTTTGGTAAATTTCCTGAAACTCTCAAAGACCCATTATTTTTGGGAATTTTACCTAGCAACCATATCTTTTTTGATGCCTTATAGATTTAATAATCATTTTCAATGATTGGATTGCAAAAAAACTTAATCTTATTTTGGTAAAGTTCCTGAAACTCTCAAAGACCCATTATTTTTTGGAATTCTACCTAGCAACCATATCTTTTTCAATTATTTAGAGTTATAAGGATGAATTTCAATTGTCAGGTTGCAAGAACCAATGATTCTAATTTTGGTAAATTTCCTGAAACTCTCAAAGACCAATTACATTTTTGGAATTTTACCTAGCAACCATATCTTTTTTGATGCCTTATTGTTTTAATTATCATTTTCAATAGTGAGATTGCAAAAATCTTTGATTCTAATTATGGTAAATTTCCTGAAACTCTCAAAGACCTACTATTTTTTGGAATTCTACCTATCAACCATATCTTTTTCAATTCCTTACAGTACTGAAGATCATTTTCAATAATCAGAGTGCAAAAGACTGATTCTAATTTTGGTAAATTTTCTGAAACTCTCAAAGACCGATTTCTTTTTGGAATTTTACCTAGCAACCATATCTTTTTTGATGCCTTATAGTATCAGTGATCATTTTCCATTGTCAGATTGCAAAAAGTTTTGATTCTAAGTTTGGTAAATTTCCTGAAACTCTCAAAGACTCATTATTTTTTGGGATTCTACCTAGCAACCATATCTCTTTCAATTCCTTACAGTAAAAATGATGATTTTCAACAGCCAGGTTGCAAAAATCTTTGATTCTAATTTTGGTAAAGTTCCTGAAACTCTCAAAGACCCATTAGTTTTTGGAATTCTACCTAGCAACCATATCTTTTTGGTGTTTTACAGTTACGATGATTAATTTAGATTCTAAAACACTTGTCTTTTTTATAAGGGGAGGGGTCCAAAAAGGGGTAGCGGGGGGATCGCAATCTTTGATTGGCTGTTTTTCATTATATTTAATCTATTTGTAACGCTTCAGGTTAATTGTTTTCCGTCAACTAAAATTCAGTTGAATAGTACACTTCAATTTCATAAATAGTTTGTTTTAAGGCAGTATATATTTATATTGAATAGGTCTGGTATCAAATTATCCTTCTTACTCAGGTATTTGAGGTCAGGAGACGGTTTCTGCCTTCAACTACATGGGAGTTCCTATCTCGAAAGTCCTGTATTAGCCAAGTAGTTTTAGAGGACATGTCATCTTTAAATGTGTTTTACCATAGGGTCCAATGTTAAACTTTTATAAAAGTTCCCCACTGGTGGCTATAGGATCTGATGGGGACTTGCCAGACACATCTTTTAAAGGGGACCAATTAAGGACAGTTGTGACCAAATATGGTTTTAATTGGACAAGTAGTCTCCTAGGAAAAGATCTTTGAATGTGTTTTCCCATAGGGTCCAATGTTAAACTAAGTTCCCCACTGGCAGTCATCTTTGATCTGATTTGGACTTGCCGGACACATTTTTCAAAGGGGACCAACGTCTTAAAGGACAGTTGTGAGGAGAATGGTTTCCAATTGGCCAAGTAGTCTCAAAGGAGAAGATCCTTGAATGTGTTTTCCCATTGGGTCCAATGTTGAATTATATTGTCTGCTGGCTGCCATCTTGGATCTGCTAGGAATTTGCCCAAAACATTTTTGAAAGGGGACTAACTAAGGACAGTTGTGACCAAGTATGGTTCTAATTGGCCATGTAGTCTCAGAGGAGAAGATCTTTGAATGTTATTTTCCAATAGGGTCCAATGTTAAACTATGTTCCCCGCTGGTGGCCTTCTTGGATGAGGTCCACAACTTCCATCATGAAGATAAAATGTAGTTCTTGACATACTAAACATTTTTGCTTTAAATATTAACCTCTATCTCAAAGCTTTATTTAAATACAAGGCAAAATGTATAAAGATACAAAAAATTTTACCAATAAACATGATCAAGGGTAATAATCCTCTATACGTATTTAAATTAATTTTCTTCAAAATTTCTAGATTGGTAGATGAACGTTGACCTCTATCTGTTCTAGTTTTTTTTTTTTAAATAAAAAATATTAAAATTTTGAAAATTTCGCGGAAAAGGGCAATAAATCCATGATGGGTTTTTCTTCAAAATTGCAGGACAGGTAGATCTTGTCATGCTGATCACTTTTACCTCATGTCAGATTTTTTATATCTGTAATGGTTTGTGAGTTATTTGCAAAAAACAGCAACTGTATACTGGGGTCTCACTGTATCGCGGTACGTACAGTTTGGGGATTCAAGAAGGAAGGGGAGTTGGTTCTTTCATCTGATCCTATTTTAAATATTTATTTCATATTCTTCATGCATCTATTTAAGTGAAAAACCTGTATTTAAGGTATATTTATGCATCGGAATTTGATGTCTAAAATACGAGGTCGGTCATTTCATGTCAGTGGAAGAGTACCACTGTATCGCGGTAATAAATTCTTTCAATATGAGGGGTGCGTTCCGGGACAAAAGTAATTTCTTTCTTGGATAAATTAAATTACTGTATCTTATAATAATTTTTACGAGGTAAAATTCAGACGTTTTTCAGAACATTGATTTTATTAAAATATCTTTATTTGAGCTTGAAAATCTCAATATTCTAAATGTTTGCCAAAAACCATGATTTTAATTCATTTGTACATTTCATTTACCTAATTGTTTCAAAGAAATTGATATTCAAATACATTTCTGAATTATCAGACGGATAAGCTGCTAGAATACTTGTCTAATTTTCTCATTAGCACTTACGTACTTACTGGTAGGAATAAAAACAGTAATTATCAACGAAAATGTATGATAAATGCAACAGATATCTGATTAAGGCCTTATTTCAAGGAGTCCCTGTTGTTGCTTCTTATACTTTTAATATTTGGCAGATAACGTGACCATGTTGACATTTGTGATCTACAAACATCAGACAACATTTCCATTGAGATAAACAAAAATACTTTTTTAATATTTATTTGCGGGAGAAGGGGTTGATCACGAATTACCCACAGTCATCAAACGATGGTTAATTATTTATAATTTGTTTCTTCCAATTACATTTGACAGATGTGTTGAGTGTAAGCTACCCGGAATACAACATTGCACTAATGTTTAATTTTCTAACAATTACCAGCCGATGAGTGACGTTATGATTACGTCATAGAGTAAAATAACGCGTACCGCGATACAGTGGAACCAGCGATACAATGGGAACAAGGTATACCCCTATGTGTTTTTTTCAGTAACGGTAGCCATGTTGTTTGGTCCTCAGACTAATCGAACACAATTTTGGATCTAGTGTAACAGTGGATTCATAAACGTTCTTCCAAAAGTCCAATTCCAGAACGTTCCGGGTATTAGAAGGGCGGGTTAAAGAGGTCAAACGGGGTAAAAATGGCGTCCCGCTGTATGAGGGCAAAGGGAATAAATTCTTCTATCAACATATGAAAGGTGTTTATGACTGGAAAAAAGCCAAACGTGTCATAAATCAACATTTTATCCCAGGCGGGTCATTTCCAACCAAATTATTTTAGGCCAAGAAAATAAATAGGAGAATTCCTAGATTACACTCAACTGACGTCAGGTACCAGTTTCCATTAGATTCGGGGTAAAATGTCGACAATTACCCAAAAATTTGAAAGTGGAATATCGTCTATTCCGGCAGTGTATTCCTTCCTTTTGGATAAAATGCACTAGGGTAAAATATCCACAACATCTAATTGACCAATCACAATGGAGTACTGACCGTGATGGAATAAATATCAAGGTAGAAATACAATAGGTTGTTTATATACCCGGAAATTCTGCATGCCGGAAAGAAAGTACTAGTACGCTTACACTAGATACCCTGGTGATGATTCAAGCCAAGTTTGGTTAAAAGAGGAGCAGATTTTTAAGACGGACGGTCGCTGACAAACGCCAACTGAGTCAGATGGCAATATTTCTCATCCCGGGGTTGCTCACCTGACCTGTCTAGTCTTCAATGAAGATGAAGACATTAAAACAAATGCACATGTTAATGTTTTGTTTGTCCGTTGTAACTTGTTTATGTACACATTTTCTTGACAATATCTGTAACAAAAATTGAAACACTTGTGCTGGGAATTCGAAGTTAGTGTACAGATAAACAAACCGTTCGTTCGTTCGTTGGTGTCTTTGGCAAATGATTGGTATTCGGTTGAGGTCACTTCACCGGAAGTCAAATTAATGCGCCAAATTTTGACCTGACACTACAGCTTATCAACACTTCTGAAGTAAAGTACATTCAGAGAAACAATCCCAGTCAACCTAGATTTTTAAACTGTTTGTTTGAGGTAGAACATGCCCGTATCAGTACATACCCTTCCAAAATCCTTGTTCTTGGGATTTTATCACAGCAAGGTCTAAATACGTCCTTGATCACAGGCTGTCAGTCCCTCCCTCTCTGACTCTTCTCTGGAAGATTTCAAGTCAATCAAGAGAGGGACTGACATTCTGGAAGAAGAGAGATGGACTGAATTTTTTTAAACAAGTGCCTGTGATGTTTTGTGCCTGCCCTTCACACTGGCCTCCAACACCAAGAACTTGCTTTAGGCATCTTATTGTGCCATCAAGGATTTGTATAGTGAGAAGGATTCGAATCTCGCAGTGATTTTCTATAAATTGCATTATAACCTGGATTGTATGCGAGATTATGAAATATTATCCACAATGCCTTGCACCCATGCTAATCTTACAAATACTTACAAATCCTCTTCTGGTAGAAGGCCATCATCTGCCTCTTGAACCAGCTCTAATTCTTCATTTTCGGAATCTACACTGTCCTTTCCGGTGGTGATTACGGCACGATAGTTGTAGAATTGGTCTTGATTTTCCCAATATCTGTCTAATCTTCGTTTAAATGTCAATAATGTTTTTGCTGAAACTACATGGTCTGAAAGGCATTTCAATGTTTTAACTACTCTATTACAAAATGAGTTCTTTCTTATATGATAATGTTGGTAGCTTAAGCTTACGGAGTCGCTCCTCATATGAAAGATTTGACAGACCTGGTACAAGTTTTGTTACCCTTCTCTGTACGTTTTCAATTATGTCTATATGTTTTATAAGAAATGGATTCCAAACTGGGTTTGCGTATTCGAGATGAGGTCTTNATTTTGTGGAGAAAAAAACATATCGTCATCTGGCAAAACATTTTTCTGTAGAAATTGGCTAATTTATCGTGAAGGCATAAACTTTAATTGAAAAATCTTATTGTTATGAAAAAAATGGTTGATATTTTTTGTAAAGGCATAATTTCAAACATTTTATTGATATAAATATCAAAAGATTGTGGAAAACAGGCAGACGGAGCCGAGTCTATGTTAATTATATCCCAAAAAGTATACAACAAGATGGAATATACAGGATAATATTATAACACATCATATTATTTGTATGCAAATTTTCAGTCCTATCACAAGACGAACATTTTTAGCGTTAACCGTCATAAGGATACATCCATTCTTACCCTCCATTATTGCTTGGTTTAACAATGAAGGAAAATGGAGTAAAATCTCCGCTACAAATACATGGTAAAACTAAGCAATGGAACAACGCTTAAATTGTTGTTCTCCATCTTGAAGTAAGTATGATGTCTGCAACAATGGGCTTTACTCATACCTCATAGTGTTCAAGACGGCCCCAAGCACCGATTACTTTACCCATGTATGCAGGATCGTCAACAAACATTAAGTGGTACAACTGTAGCCTTGCACCCCCGGGATTGCACCAAAGATTTGTGCCTCTGACACTGCATCTCCAGTTAGTAGTACCTACTTGATTAAGACAATTTGAAAAATAATACTTTTCAAAGAAATTTTGTGTTCAAGAGAAACATCAAAGTAATTAAAGTTTTAATTAACTCATTAACAAGTCAATTATTTTTCGATCATTTTAATGCCCTTTGATCACCCTTGTTTAAGAAAACATCCGTTTTTAATTGGCTTCTTTATATATCAGTATGAGCTAATCAGTCTAATTAATTAATTGATTGATTAAATTATTTTTTAGTACATGTATATTCAAGCAGAGTCTTGCAACTTGTTGGTTTAAATAATCAAATTAATATATGGGGCCGGAACTACTTTCAAATTGGGGCCGGATCTACTTGAGGCCGGAACTACTGGGGACGGAACGACTGGGGACGAAACTACTTGGGGACGGAACGACTGGAAAACTACGCGATAAGTTCAACCGTGTTAAAGGCCACACTTGATCGTTACAATCGACATGGGAAAATAGTGTTTTCTCTCCATTCAAACATGTATCGGTTTAAAGAGAAAATTTCTCCCTTGTTGTAGAATAAATCTCAGTGATATTTCTACTCTTTATTGATTGTTAGCATGTGAATGTAAATACATCATATTTATCTTCAAAAATAAAACACAGTTCATAAAACTTACATTTTTCGTCGCACACCTATTGTTTATTTTCTCTTTGTTTACAACCGGGTCAGCGATGCCCGCCGAGTTTGCGATCGCGGGTTAACCCGGGTGTTCCCGAAAGAAAGAATGCACAGGAGATAAAAATTCGATTGTGTTTGAAATTTTATTCTGGAAAAACGCTGTAAAGGGCGGATCTAAAAATTTGCACATGGATTAACAGGGATATTGGCAATCCGTATACCAATTTTGGTCAAAATCTAAAGATGGCCTTTTGGGGATCCACTTTGAAAGACAGACATTAACTTGATCTTTTATGCCGATTTGTGCATCGTATATGCATCTATGCGTCCACCTGCGGCAATCTACGTTGCTTTCATATAAATTCAAAATAAAGGAATGAAAAATATAAGTATATTTTTCATTGGAAATAACTTTTATAATTATGCATCTATGGCAAACAATCCAAAAAGTAACATTTCTACCTCTTTTAAACGAGAGATCAATTTCTATTGTTCCCATCCCCAGAAATTTTGGACAACTTTTTCCAGTAAGAGTTGTCTTTCCTGAACTTGATTAATTATCGGCTCAGCTCAGGTGACTGACAGGTAAAATTTTTACCGAGACCAATTACCAAGATAATTGCATAATTGACGCCCCTTGGTGTTATACAAAATATATATGTAAATCCATAAATACAATTCTCATAACCCGAAGACAACATAAATAATATGATATATCGAAATAAATATGTTGCTATCGATTTGGCGTTTTGATCCTGATATACCAAATCTACCGAAATAGATCATTAAATAATTAAAAAAAATAATAAAAAAATAAAAAAAC
>MJUU01055000.1:181549-192257 GCA_002080025.1 Modiolus philippinarum | reverse complement strand
ATTACTACAAACACAAGCTGAGAAATCCTTGACGAAAGATGTTCCGGAAGGACGGACAGACGGACAGACGGACGGACGGACAGACGGACGGACGGACAGACGGACGGACAGACAGACAGACGGACAAGGGTAAAACAGTATACCCCCCTCTCCTACGGAGCGGGGGTATAATAATAACATTGAAAGTTGGTTAATTTCCCATATGTTTGATGAAAAATCTAGAGGGTGACTTCTGGTTTGGTTTGTTTACACTTTATCTGCTCTGTGATTGGTCAAAATTTGACTACAACATCATTACGAAATTATCTATTTTTACATTGATGAAATCAGCAATGTTTTTTCTCAGATATTTCGCCCTGAGAAAAACTGATACAATATTGTGAAACAGATTATTTCCAACAAAGGATAGTCCACATACATGTATTATTCTGTAGATATATTTTGTCTTACCTTACTTAAATTGTCATGTACATTGAGTGTGTGTAAGTTGACCAGGTGTCCATTTAAACCCAGAGCCATCAGAAATCCAGCATATTCATTGGTTAAATCATTACTTTTAGGTTTGTTGTATATTATCCATGTCGAGTCTACCTGTGACATGTAATATAAAAATAATAATGTAAAAAGTCAATTTTTTGCAAGGGATTATCTTTGTAATAATGTTTGGCAAAAATTTTGTGTAGGAGTAATTTGGCACTAAAGTCTTTCATATGCTATGATGTCGTTGCTTTTACATACTGTAAAAGTACAATTGTTCGTGGGGTTCCAATTTTCGTGGATTTCGTGGTTTGCTAAAACCACGAAATTATGTTCCCAACGAAATGCATTTTTCCCTTGAGTTGTAATGCAGAGGACTTGAAACCACGAATTTAAGTACCCACGAAATGGCGCTATTTATGAAAACCACGAAAATTGGTGTCCACGAATAAAAGTACTTCCACAGTATTATACATCCAAACAAAACTATTTAATTCACATGGGGAGATTTTCACAGATTTAACTTGATAAAAAAAATCCATCTTTACAGTACCATATACTAATACATGTAGTTGGGAAAAAAATCTTGTTTTTTACATGTGGTTCTTTGCAAATTGACAATTTTTATCTAATTGGTAAAATGTATGTATAGCAATTGCACTGATGGGCCTCAAAGGCCTAAATTAATAAAGAATTGAATTGAACTTCATGTCTTTCAGATAAATACCTTGTAACTAAATATGACATTGGAATCTTAAAGAAGTATTTCACTACTCTCAGATTGAATAAAATACAATATTCATAACCAGGTATACAGTGTGTGGACGTAATACAGTTAGACATATACAAACTTGCTGTAATAATAATGGTAACTACATTCTGTATAAAAAATCATGGATGAAGGTAGTAAAGATATATAACACAACTGCATTAAAAATGAAACTTCAGTCTTATTCCCAAATATTAAAAACTTCAAATGGGGGATTTCCCTTCAAAAATTTGATTCACAATAAATATTCTTATTAATTTTTTTATCTATAAGGTATTTTTACAAACCTGAGATGAGTTGGCCATTCTAAGCCCTGCGGATACACCATTATGGAACTGTGGCCAGGCTGACATATTGGGTGGAGTGTCAATATGTGTCAAATCTACAGTGGCATTCCTATTAATATATAAACATGACTGTAATATTCTCTTATAGTTAGCCATTTTATCCTGTTTGCATGAATAATATACTAGATTTAAGAAGTTACATATGAGTTTTTATACCATTTGCTGGATATCTAATTGTTATTCAAATGCAGAGTCATACATTTTTTCCAATTTTCAAGGAGTTCAGCATCATTTCTAGTTGGTTGTGAGCAATGCCTTTGCTTATCAAAAGAAAACACTGACACCACAAGCAAACAAAATTATATCTCTAATCTCTTTTTCAATTGAAATACATGTAGAACAGAAGTTAAATAAAGAATAACATGTTTTCTAAAGAACTCATATTTTTAAGGAAATATTGAAAAATACCTTGGTGGAGCTCTTCCCGTCAGACATAACTTTGGTATTGGTAAAGCTTCTGTAGGCAATGGATGATAGGAACACATTGTAAACATTCCTCTGAAATATAGGAACACATTGTAAACACTCCTCTGATATATAGGAACACATTGTAAACATTCCTCTGAAATGTAGGAACACATTGTAAACACTCCTCTGAAATATAAAAGCACATTGTAAACATTCCCCTGAAATATACAAATTGTTCAACATTCCCCTCAAATATAGGAACACATTGTAAACATTCCTCTGAGATATAATAATACATTGTAAACATTCCCATGACATATATGAACACATCGTAAACATTCCAAGGAAATATAGGAAAACATTGTAAACGTTCCTCTGACATATAGGAACACATTGTACACATTCCCCTAAAATAAAGGAGCACATTGTAAACATTCTGCTGGTATAGAAATACATTACATACATTCCCCTAAAATATAGGAACACATCATAAACATTTCCCTAAAATAAAGAATCACATTGTAGAAATTCTTCTGAAATAAAGGAACACATTGTAAACATTCCTCTGAAATATATGAATACATTTTAAACATTATCCTATAATAAAGGAACACATAATAAACATTCTCCTGAAATATAGGAACACATTGAAAACATTCCCTGAAACATATGAACACATTGTAAACATTCCGTTGAAATTTTATGCATTGTTATCATTCCCCCTGATTTTTAGGAACACATTGTAAACATTCCCCTAATTTTTAGGAACATGTTGTAAACATTCTTCTACAAAAGAGGAACACATTGTGAATGTTTTTTACTGTAAAAATGACATATTGTTAACCTTTATTTATAAGGACACATCATTGCTAAATATTCTTCTGATATGTAGGAATGCCATGAAAACAACCTTTCAAAGATTATACACTAATTTTTAAGATATGTAAACATTTTTCTGAATTGCAAGAAGAAAATTTGAACAATCCCAAATGATTGTAACAAGAGCACATGGAGAGCATTCATATTAAATTATATGGTCACTATCTTGTTACTTGTATAATTTAGAACTACTAATTTTTTGTTCATTCACCTCATATTACAAATATTTTGTAACAGGAGTCTCTCAAGAGCCTGTATTGCTCACCAGAACCTTGACTAACATAGACAGTCTATGTTAAAGAGGCCAAAGTTAAACTATAGTTCAAATAAGCCAAATGGTTTAAGGGGAGAAAGCCTTTGAATGTTAAATGTTAAATTATGTTCTTTGCTGGCAGCCATCTTGAATTAAGTGAAAACCTGGAATTTTTTTTTTTTTGCAAGGGACCACCTAAAATTTATTAGTGGCCAAGTTTGGTTCCAAATGGCCCAGGAGTTTCAGGGGAGAAGATATTTGAAAGTGTTTTCTCATAGGGTCAAATGTTAAATTATGTTTCCCGCTTGCAGCTATCTTGGATATAACATGGATCTGAAAAACATATTTTTTGCAGAGGACCACCAAAAGACTATTGTAGCAAAGTTTTGTTCCAACTAGCTCAGTAGTTTTATGTGTTTTCCCCTAGGGTATTATGTTAAAACTATGTTCCGAGCAGGTAGTAATCTCGGATATAGCACAGATTTGAAAATCACTTTTTTGCAGAGGACCACCTTGACTATTTATGGCCAAGTTTGGTTCTAATTGGTCCAGTAGTTTCAGAGGAGAAGACATTTGAATGAAAAGCTTACGCTAGACAGACAGACAACAGATTGACAAAGTACATAAAGCAATGGAAAAAGCCACAAGGTAAAGCCATAGTTCTAATACACACTGAATATAAATGTCTATACAGGTAACAAAGTAACAACTTACCTGCCACAAGGTAAATACATAGTTCTAATACACACTGAATATCAATGTCTATACAGGTAACAAAGTAAAAACTTACCTGCCACAAGGTAAAGCCATAGTTCTAATACACACTGAATATAAATGTCTTCACAAGTAACAAAGTAATAACTTACCTGCAACAAGGTAAAGCCATAGTTCTAATACACACTGAATATAAATGTCTATACAGGTAACAAAGTAACAACTTACCTGCCACAAGGTAAAGCCATAGTTCTAATACACACTGAATATAAATGTCTTTACAGGTAACAAAGTAACAACTCACCTGCCATAAGGTAGCACCATACTTCTAATACACACTGAATGTAAATGTCTATACAGGTAACAAAGTAAGAACTTACCTGCCACAAGGTAAAGCCATAGATCTAATACACACTGAATATAAATGTCTATAAAGGTAACAAAGTAATAACTTACCTGCCACAAGGTAGTGCCATAGTTCTAATACACACTGAATATAAATGTCTATACAGGTAACAAAGTAACAACTTACCTGCCACAAGGTAAAGCCATAACTCTAATACACACTGAATATAAATGTCTATACAGGTAACAAAGTAACAACTTACCTGCCACAAGGTAAAGCCATAGTTCTAATACACACTGAATATAAATGTCTATGCAGGTAACAAAGTAACAACTTACCTGCCACAAGGTAAAGCCATAGTTTTAATACACATTGAATATAAATGTCTATACAGGTAACAAAGTAACAACTTACCTGCCACAAGGTAGCGCCATAGTTCTAATACACACTGAATATAAATGTCTATGCAGGTTACAAAGTAACAACTTACCTGCCACAAGGTAAAGCCATAGTTCTAATACACACTGAATATAAATGTCTATACAGGTAACAAAGTAACAAACTCACCTGCCACAAGGTAAAGCCATAATTCTAATACACACTGAATATAAATGTCTATGCAGGTAACAAAGTAACAACTTACCTGCCACAAGGTAAAGCCATAGTTCTAATACACACTGAATATAAATGTCTATACAGGTAACAAAGTAACAACTTACCTACCACAAGGTAGCGCCATAGTTCTAATACACACTGAATATAAATGTCTATAAAGGTAACAAAGTAATAACTTACCTGCCACAAGGTAGTGCCATAGTTCTAATACACACTGAATATAAATGTCTATACAGGTAACAAAGTAATAACTTACCTGCCACAAGGTAGTGCCATAGTTCTTATACACACTGAATATAAATGTCTATACAGGTAACAAAGTAACAACTTAGGCCATACAAAATTAATTAATTGGTTCTCAGGCAATTTTTCATTTAAAATGATGAGGGAGGGAGGTGATTTTTTTTATCTTTTTATTTGCCAAAAAATAGATGAGGCAGCTTTTTACATTGTAAAAACCACCAAAAATGTAGTGAGGGAGGTGATTTTTTATTTTATTTTATTGAAATGCCACAAAATAGGGTCAATGAGGGGCTTTTTTCAAGCCTCAAACTAGATGAGGGAGGGCCTGTGAACCAATAAATTATTTTTTTATGGCCTTACCTGCCACAAGGTAAAGCCATAGTTCTAATACACACTGAATATAAATGTCTATACAGGTAACAAAATAACAATTTACCTGCCACAAGGTAAAGCCATAGTTCTAATACACACTGAATATAAATGTCTATACAGGTAACAAAGTAACAACTTACCTGCCACAAGGTAGTGCCATAGTTCTAATACACACTGAATATAAATGTCTTTCTTGTTCCTCAATAAAATCATGATCACTGAAAATATATCAACATGTTAAGAGTATTACAGATATCTTTCAACCAGCAAATATTTTCTGCATTAAAATATGTAAATACAGTACAAATAAAGATTTTCTGTATTTTTTTTTTGGTCTCTTGTTACTGTTGTTTTGTTTTATTTCTAACTATCAAATATTATATATTATCATCGGCTGAAGAGCTAACATTGTATGTAAGGCTGCAAGTAGAAATCTATTATATGGTAAGGTGAAGCCGCACTGTATAATAGATTTCTACTTGTAGCCTAACTCACAATGTTACAGTGAGTTTGTGTACAGTTTCCACAAGTATTTTTGTTCTATTTAAGAATATATCGCAATATAATGTGTTACACGTATAAATTTATCACTGTATTTGTAAGCATGCTAAAAATAGCCATTTATAGATTTTATGTAAAGATTGATTCAACACTACAAGGTGCTACACAAATATGTACGAGAAATATAATGATGTTTTACAACAAACAAGAATTTAAAAATTGCCCATGCACTTTTTGTTTCAATGTCAAGAAAAATGACAAATAATGATCCCCCAGCACGACTGAGTGTTAAATAAAAATCGGCAAACATGTTGCACGAAAATAACCCTGTGCAAGCCTCAAATAATCCACGTGGTTGTGTTGTTTTACTCATCAACAAAGCAGTACAATAATTTTTTGCGCGGAAACACTGTAGTTTGTAAGAATTCTATGAAACAATCACCGTTTACAAAAACCTCTACACAGAAGACAAACGTATATCTACTATGATTAGAAAAAATATTCATAAATACATGATATTTTTGATAACAGCAAAAAATTAAATGAGACGTAAGGTATAAGAAATGAGAAAGGAAAAAAGTTCTTTTGTGTGATTACTCGTTTCAATGTCTCTGTTCCTAGTCCTCTACTCAGAGACATACATGTATTTTTTAATCAAATTAGATATCATTTATTATTATTTTTGAATTGATTTAAAACGTAGAGTTTTATATAAATTTTTTCATTACCTGTGATGACACTTAAATGCACAAAAGTAATATATCTAACCAAATTCTGTACAGTGCACCCTCTCTATATCGCCAACTTTGGGATCTGGAAACATTTTGGCAATAAGTGAGGATGGCGATATATCAAGGGATATATCAAGGGAGTAAATCAAATAGAAACTATGCAACTTTTTGAAAAACAGACATTGACTTCAAGATGAAGAACAGCAATAAAAGCATTGTTCCTTTGCTTCGCTCTACCATGTATTTGTAGAGACTTTGTCTCATGTACATTTAGTCCATATCCATTCATAGTTTATTGAAAATGGTTGGAAATAAGTGAGGGGCTGCCATTAAAGAAGGGCGGTATAACCAGTTTCGACAGATTCTTACCTGACTTCTGGTCTCTGGACTAAAGCTATCCTGGCTGGTTTTGATGACTGTAAAAGTCTTCTGACTTCCTGTACTCTTAAATCTTCACTGAACCTCAATCTTAATAGCTAAAAGATACAAATCATAACTTAATCTTAAGTTTCATATAAAAGGTGGCTTTAGTTAACACAAACAACATTAAAGAACAATCAGCAACATAACAATAACACAGTTACACCCTTGAAATAGTAATCAGAAATCTTGAGAGCAGAGATCATTTCATCTGAACACTGAATTTACAGTACAGAAAATACAAAACATTCATAATGTTAAAGGATATAATGTATCCATTACAAAAAACAAGTCTTTGTATGTATAATCAAGTCTATAAAGAATGCAACAGATAAAACACAGCAACAGACTATATGCATGATGTGGATGGAGAAGTTAAAGGCAGTACATTTTCTTTGCTTACAAGTACAAATTGTATACATTAAATATAACATATGAAAAAACACAAGAGCTGTCGTCGAATTGCAACCAGTTATACTCCATTGACTGAAAGCTAAATGCAAGTGCAAATTTAACAAATGAGGGTATAAGAACGGTACTTGATAAGTTTTTCAAGTGTGGTTGTATCATTTTTTTTCACTTATAAAATCTTAAGAATGAAACCTCCAACTTACTGACCTCATCATCTATATGTGACATTCCATCCTCCTCTTCCTTTGACTCTTTATTCTTAGACTGGTACCAGTTATTTATTCCTGGTCCAGGTACTGGTTTAGCTTTAGTAAGAGATAACAGCTGTGATATGTCCTGTCGACCTAATAAAAATAGTACATGGAAAATTTTACTCATGATAATATATTGGTAAGGTGAGCTGCAAAGGTACAATATATAATTCTGAATGCCAACAATGACGAAAATCATCTTTTTAGACCTGTTGGCATTAGAAAATCCAGCAATTTGTCATCTATGTCATCACTGTTGACATTCAGAATCATATATTCCACCTTTGCAGTTCACCTTACCAATACAGTGTATATTATCATTCATATTATATAGAGCTGTGCATAAGGAAGTAACATAACAATAATCAACATCCTAGCACTTAAGGTCTCCATTCCACAAGCAAGGTTAAAGTTTTTGCTGAGAATGCCGACGCCAGGGGTATGACAATAGCTCTACGAACATTTGTTCCATCAAAGATGATTTTCATCACTATTACCATTCAGAGTCATATATTCTACCTTTAAAGCTCACCTTACTAATATATTATTATTCAAATTATATAGAGCTATGTACAACACGATTGCCTATAAAATCTTATTCTCTTTACAACACAACTAATGATGCAGCAATGGAAAATATTTTCAATGTCAGTTTTTTTTACTGGAATTGAAAGAATTCATATGCATTAGTCTGGTTTTATTTTAATCTATAAAAAATATTTTAAGCATCACAAATCTTTATTTCTAGCTATTAGACTAGCTACTAACAATTTTTGCAATGGCTTCATTTTTATATCACCCTTTTTAAGGATATAACATAATGAAATGTACATGTGTATCTATCAGAGAAAAAATAACCCTGAAGAAAATTTTGAAATTATACCTATTAGAACGTATGCATCACAAATCATTTTGATATCAAATAAGTATTCAAAATGTAAAAATAAAATGATAAAAAAAATCAAACATGTTTGAAATTTTTATATTAAAGAGAATATCTAAAAACAACAAAGAGACAAAAAAGGAAAGATGCTACATCACTCAAAGAATTAAGAATTTGATGTGTTTTAATTTCAGACTACAGTATTTTTATGATACCTTGTCATAGAAAAGTTTACAATAGACGAGTTTCCAATTGGTGAATTTTCCCGTAAAATTATGATGTCACAATATAGATTCATGGATGTCACAATGTTACGTGACCGATTTACTCCGATTGACCCCAGGAACTATGTTAAAACTTGAACATAGGGAAAACAAAAAGTGTTGAGACATCCATGGTGTTTGATGTATTGCAGTTGGAGCCATCAAAGTTCTACTGTATTTGAAAAATCTCCCTTCAACTCCATCATATTCATTTTGTTCAAGAATCAATGCATTTTTGTCTTCAAAGCAATTATTTGAAAATGAAATTCAGCGATCATGAATACTTAAATGCAATATACCGTATATCGGGTTTTTTTCGCGTGTGTCTAATTTTCGCTATGTTCGCGGCGATTTATGATCCACGAAAATTACCCACAGCGAAAATTTACCCCAAGAGTTATGGTTCTTTGCCCATAAATAATTTACTTGCTGTACCGTTAATCGCTCACCCATAGTACTTATATTTTTCATTGTACAAGTTGAACACTGATCACAAGATCAGGTGACTATAATCCATTTGAAATAAAATTGTATTCTTAAGTTGTCATTCTAATCGACAACATGTCGATTTTAAGATATATGCAACAGAAAGAAACGTTGCCGCAAAACGAAGAGTTTGCTCCTGCAAATGCTGAAGTTCAAAAAATTACAGAATCGCCGAAGCCTACAAAACGTGGGACATATGGAACTTATAGTCCGCAGCAACGTTTGCAAATTGGAAAATATGCAGCCGAACATGGACCAAGTGCAGCAGTGAAAAAGTTCTCACCAAGTCTGAATCGCAAATTAAACGAAAGTACTGTTCGTGGATTCAAAAAGGACTACATGAAAGAAATTGGATCTAAAAAGCGGAAATTAGTGTATGATGATTCAACCGAAAGTGATGATACTGAAATCTAAGAATTGCCCACAAAGAAACGTGGTAGAAAACTTTTAATGGGTGAGGAGCTCGATTCCCAGATTAAAAGATACATTAATGCAGTTCGTAATTCCGGAGGCGTTATCAATACTGCAATCGTAAAAGCTGCAGCTTGAGGTTTAGTGTTGGCCAAAGATAGAACTTTACTTGTGGAAAACGGTGGCCACATCAACATTACCAGAGATTGGGCGTTGTCTTTGTTAAACCGAATGAACATGGTCAAACGTAAGGGCACAACCTCTAAAAATGCCCAAAAACTGGAGAACTTTGATGCAGAAATAGAAAAATTCTTAAAGAAAGTTCAAGATCGTGCCGAACAGTACAATGTCCCTCCAGAACTGATAATAAATTGGGACCAGACAGGAATACACATTGTGCCGGTTTCCCAGTGGACAATGGCAGAAGAGGGGTCAAAACGCATAGAAATCACTGGTCTGGACAACAAAAGACAAATTACAGGTAAATTGTGTATTTAGCAATTAAATTTTATAACAGTGACATAGTTAATTGATCTGTGATTTTTCACACCTTTACGACACTCGATGGTAACCTTTAACTTGATTAATTCTGACTTGTCTTTGAAGTGTTGACAATTAACGATATTTGCAATCCGTATTGATTTTAAAAACAAATTAATTTTATGTGTCGTTAGGAAAAAAAGACAGGAATTGGGGCAATGTGTAAGTTTTCATAACAAGTGATGACCCTAAAGGATGTCTCGCCTGTCCCTGCTGGACTCTAAATAGATGTGAAATCTAAGTGAACTAATCAGAAGAGTGTACATGCTCACTAGACTGTGAAATTGAGGTAAAGGACAAAAGTCACCTGCTAGACTGACATGTACTACCCAAGACCAACCTACATACCAAATATTATCAACCTACCACTTCTAGTTATTGAGAAATG
>MJUU01055000.1:148026-179009 GCA_002080025.1 Modiolus philippinarum | reverse complement strand
ATATACGGTATTACTTAGTCTAAAATTTGATAAAAAGAAGTAATCAAAACATTACACAACAAGAGAATCTGTGTCAATGGACACTATGCCCCGCTACTGATCATAAATAATTAATGACCAATAGTGACATTTATTTTATCATCTATACATCTAGAGGCTAACATGAAATTTTACCTAGCAGTCATCAAATATGTATGGTTGCTAGGTAAAATTTCCAAAACTAAATGGTCTTAGAGAGTTTCATGAAATTTTCCAAAATTGGAATCAAGAATACTTGCAATCCATATTTGGAAAATGACTACTTTAAATGAAATACCCAATTCAAAATTCAAAATGAATTGATTTACCATTGCTGCTAGGTAGAATTTCAAAATTGAAGTGTTCTTTGACGATTTCAGGAAATTTACCAAAATTGGAATAAAAGATTTTTGCAATTCAGTTATTGAAAATTGGTGTTTTGACAAAAAGAAATTCAAACATAGGTAATCAACGATTACAGAGTTCGCCTCGTTATGGCACTTTGTCACAGTAACAAAATCTTGACTGGATGTTGACATTACATTTGCATGCCTAAGCAAGGTTACATGATCCTACCATGTAAAGTGACTGAGATCTGAACTTGCCTGAAAACTTGGACATAAATCACTCATGCGTAAAACATAAGTCAAAGTGACCTACTTTTGCGTGGATGCTGATGTACTATCAGGGATGCATGCCTATGCAAGGTTACATGATCCTACCATGTAAAGTGACTGAGATATGAACTTGTTCAAAAACTTGGATGTAAATCAATCAAGCGTAAAATATAGGTCAAAGTGACCTAATTTTGCCTGGATGCTGACCTTCCATCAGAGATGCATGCATATGCAATATTACAAGATCCTACCATGTATAGTGACTGAGATCTGAACTCGGATGTAAACTTGAATGTTAGTCGTTCAAGCGGAAAATATAGGTCAAAGTGACCTAATTTTGCCTGGATGCTGACCTACCATCAGAGATGCATACATATGCAGGGTAACATGATCCTACCATGTATAATGACTGAGATCTGAACTCGGACGTAAACTTGAATGTAAGTCATTCAGCGGAAAATATAGGTCAAAGTGACCTAATTTTGCCTGGTGCTGACCTACCATAAGAGATGCATGCAAATGCAAGGTTACATGATCCTACCATGTATAGTGATTGAGATCTGAACTCGGACGTAAATTTGAATGTAAGTCATTCAAGCGGAAAATATAGGTCAAAGTGACCTAATTTTGCATGGATGCTGACCTACCACCAGAGATGCATGCATATGCAAGGTTACATGATCTTACCATGTATAGTGACTGAGATCTGAACTCGTAAACTTGAATTTAAGTCATTCAAGCGGAAAATATAGGTCAAAGTGACCTAATTTTGCCTGGATGCTGACCTACCATCAGAGATGCATGCATATGCAAGGTTACATGATCCTACCATGTATAGTGACTGAGATCTGAACTCGGACGTAAACTTGAATGTAAGTCGTTCAAGCGGAAAATATAGGTCAGAGAGACCCAATTTTCTTGGAGGCTGTGAGATAGCCCAAGATGCACCTGCATACAAAGTTTGATGATCCTACCATGCATAGTTGCAGAGATATATGCCCAAATGCGGATGCGGACGTAGACGTAGACATAGATGTAGACGTAGACGTAGACGCGTACGCGGACGCCGGGGGTACTCCAATAGTCCCCCTCAACTTCGTTGAGGCGAACTAAAAATGTATGGTTGCTATGTAAAATTTCCAAAATTAAATGGTCTTGGAGAGCTTCAGGAAATTTAGCAAAATCGAAATCAAAGATTTTTGCACTTCAGTTATTGAAAATTGGTGTTTTGACAAGTAGAAATTAAACAATGTATGTTTCCAAAATTAAAGGTCTTAGAGTGTTTCAGGATATTTACTAAAATTGGAATAAAAGATTTTTGCAATTCAGTTATTGAAAATTGGTGTTTTGACAAAAAGAAATTCAAAAATGTATGGTTGCTATGTAAAATTTCCAAAATTAAATGGTCTTGGAGAGTTTCAGGAAATTTACCAAAATCGGAATCTAAGATTTTTGCAATTCAGTTATTGAAAATTGGTGTTTTGACAAAAAGAAATTAAACAATGTATGGTTGCTATGTAAAATATCCAAAATTAAAGGTCTTAGAGAGTTTCAGGATATTTACCAAAATTGGAATTAAAAATTTTTGCAATTCAGTTATTGAAAATTGATGTTTTGACAAAAAGAAATTCAAAAACAAAATTCCCAAAATTAAATGGTCTTGGAGAGTTTCAGGAAATTTACCAAAATTGGAATCAAAGATTTTTGCAATTCAGTTATTGAAAATTGGTGTTTTGACAAAAAGAAATTAAAAAACATATGGTTGCTAGGTAAAATTTCCAAAATTAAAGGTCTTAGAGAGTTTCAGGAAATTTACCAAAATTGGAATCAAAGATTCCATTTACAAAAATGGCTGTTTAAACATAAAGTACAAAAAAGATGCTAAGGAGAATTTCAAAAATTAAATGGATGAGAGTTATATAAAATTCAATCATAAACTTCAAAGCCAATGAACCATGACCTTGAAGTCACAGCATCTGTTTGGCACTAAAACAATGCTGTTCATGTAACGATGCATAATTATACAAAGTTTCATCCAGGTATCACACCTCCTTCAAGGAAAACTATCTTCAACCTAAACCTTAACCTGTAGTATATCAAATATTCTCTCCTGATATTCCAAGTCAATGACCCTTGACCCTGAGGTCACAGCATCCGTTTCATTCCAAAATGTTGCAGTTCATGTCATGGTCTATCTGTATACAAAGTTTCATCAAGATATCATACCTCCTTCAAGGTAAACTACCTTCAACCTATACCTTAACCTGTAGTATATCAAATATTCACTCCTGATATTCAAAGTCAATGACCCATGACCCTGAGGTTACAGCATGTTTCATTTTAAAATGTTGCAGTTCATATCATGGTCTATCTGTATACAAAATTTCATCAAGATATCATACCTCCTTCAAGGTAAACTTCCTTCAACCTAAACCTTAACCTGTAGTATATCAAATATTCACTCCTAATACTAAAAGTCAATGACCCATGACCCTGAGGTCACAGCATCCGTTTCATTCCAAAATATTGCAGTTCATGTCATGGTCTATCTGCATACAAAGTTTCATCAAGATATTATACCTCCTTCAAGGTAAACTACCTTCAACCTAAACCTTAACCTGAGCATTACGGACGGAAGGACAACGTACCCGAAAACTATATACCCCTCCTACTTTGTAGGCGGGGCACAAAAATCAGACTTTCTAATCTTAAACAGTAAGAAAATAAATCATGGTTTACAGTAAACTCTACTTCTTTCCATATGAATATGGAGTAAATGTACATAAGACAAAATCTTACAGTAAAACGGTAATACATTACCTAATTCTGTCATATATAGCACCATTCTTTCTGGTATGTTAGCTTTAGGTACAGAGATGGAAAAACTTCTGGACATAGATAAATCACATGTTGGAGCTCTGTGACCTGTAACATGAAACATTAGTAAAGGAATGCCACTTAAAAAAATAGAAATATTATAACACTTTTGTATGTATATTTAAATCTGTCAAAAGGGGGATGAAGTTTTTATAATCATTTTATAATTCAAAGTATCTTTGTACATGTAACTATTTTCAAATATTCATTTCTTTTTTAAATTCACCCCAAAAATCTCTAAACTGAATACCATTGCATTTTACACAGTTGAAAAAGGACCCATTTATATTCTGATTTCTAGATATAAACACTTGTGTATTCTTAACGCTCTCTTAACAAGTGATGCACATTTCAAAGGGTAGGAGTTAAATTCAATTATGCAGGAGACATTCTGAAATACATGTTTACGCTTCAATTGCATTAATAAATCTTCCAAAGAATAAAATATAATTTAAATATTGTATTTTAACACAAGTATACACAATATAACTACCCTGGTAACCATTTCCAAGCATAAGACTCAATTTCAAAATATTGTCACCGATACAACCCAAGAAACCGTCGACAAAATAATGGGTTTATATTAAAATCAATTCATTGGCAAAAAGGGAGTGGTGTGCAACAAAGGTGAAAATCACGTACACCACGCAACTTATCATTTGCAAGTATCAGACCAAATTTAAAATCATTCCAACATTTTAATTGATACAAACCAGAAATCTCTTACGGAAAACATTATTGATGGAAAGACAGGCAGACAGACAGAAAACAGTGAAAACCTACAGGGCACCAACATGTGCATATGAAGCCATAATAATTTCAGTGTGATGAATCAGATAAGTACTAAAAATCCTCTATTTCTTAATTTATATCATTTGAAACTGAGAGACCAAGATCAAATTTTATAATATATAAAATCATAATTATCACAGATATCCCTTTTCTCTATACATATACATGCATGATTTTACAACTGCACACTTGCCATGCAAAGTTTATTTCCTTCAGCCAATAGTGCATTGATGTTCTTATCACCACAGAAATCAATGAACCCAATATCTGTAATGTGTGATTAGCTATCAGTTCTGTGAGAATGTAAATTTCCTACTGAACCCCGTTTCAATATAAAGCAGCAATGCCTAGCATGCTTAATAATACATTAGTATATTGGTTGGAGGTCTGACTACTTAAGCTAGCTGATCAGTGGGGTTTCAAATTTGAAAGTTATACAGATTAAGCCCTACATAAAATTAAATAATTTTTGTATTCTACAAGGTATCAGATTAATATTTTTTGTAATTTCTGCAATTTCTAAGGAGCATTATACATAAATATTTCGCACTGATGGACTGCAAAGCATTATCTCCTACTTTGGCTAAAAAGGGACAATAACCATTAGATTTCTGTTAAATATAATGACAGAATGTGTTCAAAAAGCACAAAGCATAACAGAAACACAGACAGAAACAGACAGACAGGAAATGAACAAATGATCCTTGGCCCTTTTACCATAACTTTAGAAATGGTGAGGAAAGAGCAAGTATGTACAACTTCCAGGAAAGTGATATCAGAAATAAAAACATAGGTAATCAACGATAGCAAAATTCTGCTCGTAATGACACATTATCACAGTAACCAAATTTTGCCTGGATGCTAACCCAACATTAGAGATGCATGCATATGCAAGGTTACATTATCTTTCCATGGACAATAATTGAGATCTGAACTTGTCTGAAAACTTAAAATCAAAATAATTTAGTGTAAAATGTAGGTTAAAGAGACCTAATTTTGCCTGGATGCTGACTTACCATCAGGTATGCATGCATATGCAAGGTTAGATGATCCTACAATGTTTACTGGCTGAGATTTGAACTTAGCTGTAAATCTGAATGGAAGCCAATCAAGGGGAAAATATAAGTCAAAGAGACCCAATTTTCTGGGAGACCTAAGATGCACCTGCATGCACAGTTTGATGAACCTTCAATCTATAGTTAAGGAGATATATGTCCAAATGCTGATGAAGATGTAGATGTAGATGCAGACATGGACACAAACACTGCAGATACTCCAATAGTCCCCCTTAACTAATAAAAACACAGATTATGATGTTTGATTTTTCAGTGAGAAAAAACATGTTTTCACTCAATTTTCACCACATCATAGCTCCAGAGTTATCGTGTAAAGGGTCTATACAATTAATATCTATCAACCAAAACTGATGATATCAACAATATATATATTACATGCCATTACAACATACACATGTCTATATAGGTTACACATGATCAATTCATACAACTATCTGTTTATAGAAGGAAAGGTAAAGAAACAGGAAGTAGAATACATAGACAGACAGGAGTAGTGGTGACATTGTATACCTGTTCTACTGTCAGATGGACTACTGAATGTCACTAGTAGTAGAAAAAATATATTTTAAAGCATTATCTAATACTATAGTTATAAGATACATTTCTACAAAGTTTGTACATGACTTCTATACTGCATAGAATGTTAACCTTTACAGAATTTGTTTGTTATAGAATTTGTTTGTAACAGTTCACATTACATATAATTTTAACAAATGATGTTTCACACAAAACTTTTAGCATCACAATCCTCAAATACCATTTTTAATTGTAATAATATCCTGAAGTCTCAATGTGCTTTCAAGACACTTACACACCCTACTGCAGGGGTTCTAAGATAGTACCTATTCTCAAATTTATTGTTCAGTTCCAACACCATTACAAAGTTTCCACTCCAGGATATAATATCGTCATCACAGTTTTGCTCAGTTTCCATACCTTTGCTCAGTTTCAATACTTTTACTCAGTCTCCATACTTTTGCTCAGTTTACATACTTTTGCTCAGTTTACATACTTTTGCTAAGTCTCCATACTTTTGAAAAATATCGCTACTTATGCAAAGTCTTCATACTTTTACTCAGTCTCCATATTTTTGCTCATTCTCCATACTTTTGCTCAGTCTCCATACTTTTGCTCTCTGTTAACATACTTTTTCTAAATCTCTGTACTTATGAGCAGTCTCCATACCTTTGCTCAGTTTCCATACTTTTGCTAAATTCAACACTTTTGCCTAATCTCCATACTTCTGCTCAGTCTCCATACTTTTGCTAAATCTCCATACTTTTGCTCAGTCTCCATTTTTTTTGCTTGGTCTCAATACTTTTGCTCAGTCTCCATACTTTGCTAAATCCCCATACTTTTGCTAAGTCTCCATACTTTTGCTCAGTCTCCATACTTTTGCACAGTCTCCATACTTTTGCTCATTCTACATACTTTTGCTAAGTCTCCATACTTTTGCTCAGTCTCTGTACTTTTGCTCAGTCTAAACAATTTTGCTCAGTCTCAATACTTTTGCTCAGTCTCCACACTTTTGCTAAGTCTCCATACTTAAGCCCAGTCTCCATACTTTTGTTCAGCCTCCACACTTTTGCTCAGTCTCCATACTTTTGTTCAGTCTCCATACTTTTGCTCAGTTTCCATACTTTTGCTCAATTTCCATTCTTTTGCATTACCCATCTTTTGCTAGTTCCCCATACTTTGCTAAGTCTCCATACTTTTATTCAGTCTCCATACTTTTGCAAAATATCCATACTTTTGCTCAGTCTTCATACTATTGCTAAGTCTCCGTATTTTTGTTCAATCTCCAAACCTTTGCTCAGTCTCAATACTTTTGCTCAGACTCAATACTTTTGTTAAGTCCATACTTTTGCTCAGTTCCCAATACTTTTGCTCATTTTCCATACTTTTGCTCAATTTCCCAACTTTTGCTAAGTCCCCACACTTTTGCTAAGTTTTAATACTTTTTCTTATTTTCAATACTTTTGCTAAGTCTCAAAACTTTTGCTTAGTCTCCATACTTTTGCTCAATTTCCAAACTTTTGCTGAGTCTGCATACTTTTGCTAAGCCTTGATATTTTTGCTCAGTCTCCATATTTTTGCTCAGTCTCCATACTTTGGTCAGTCTCCATACTTTTGCTCAATTTCCATACTACTGCTCAATTTCCAAACTTTTGCTTAGTCTGCATACTTTTCTTAAGTCTCAATATTTTTGCTCAGTTTCCAGATTTTTGCTCAGTCTCCATAGTTTTGCTAATTCTCCATACTTTTGCTCAATTTCAATACTTTTGCTCAATTTCTAAACTTCTGCTAAGTCTGCATACTTTTGCTATGTCTCCATACTTTTGCTCAGTTTCCATACTTTTGCTCAGTTTCCAGATTTTTGCTCAGTCTCCATACTTTTGCTAAGTCTCCATACTTTTGCTCAGTCTCCATACTTTTGCTAAGAGTAAATACTTTTACTCAGCCTCGTGACATTTGCCTATAGCTGTGACATTATGTAACTTTATATCAAGATTATTGCACAAACATCTCATTATTGTTCATTTTTGAGTCTACTGATTGTCTTTCAATTTTTGCTTAATGGCAGTTTAGGAAAACAAGACAGAAAATATGATATATATCCTCCTATAGGAAGTGATTTAATTTTGACCATGACAACTGTTATCATTAGACCTATAGCACCAACAAATTTCTGCAAAAGTAACAGTTAACATTCAATTGATTCCTACTATTTGACTTGTTGAGAAAATACTGAAATTGTGTATTGCTATGTATCCATTGATTTGATGTGTGATCTGCTTGACAACCAGTGTTGCTACACTAAATTCTTATTTTTAATGATTTTGGGTTTTTTTTTTATCTAATTAGATGTAATTTTTTTTTCAATTAAAACAAGTGAAATTTTATACTGTTGATAAATTTACGTTAACTAAATCTACTAGCATATCTATATGTCCTAATGGTTGTTACTACAAGAAACTAGAGAATGTGTCTGTAAGACACGGATGCCCCACCAAAATATTTATCGCAAAGGATAACCTCATATTAAAATGTAGATAAAAGCCACTTAATTGTCATCAATTTGGGCAGTACTCATCACGGCAATTAATTTGATGACATATCATAGTCCTATAATGTGTAGTTGTTGAGAAATGGACTTAAAGGCAAACTTAAACCAAATTCACCGAAGCATAAAATGTAGGTCAAAGCCACCTTATTGTTAATGATTTGGGTAGTACTCGTCAAGGCAATTACTTTGTTGAAATATCATTGTCCTATAATGCGAAGTTGCTTAGAAATTGACTTAAACGCAAAACTTAACCACAGTCATTGAAGCATAAAATGTAGGTCAAAGCAATCTTATTGTCAATGATTTGGGTAGTACTCATCAAGGAAATTACTTTGATGAAATTTCTTTGTCCTATAATGTGTAGTTGTTGAGAAATGGACTTAAACGCAAAACTTAACCAAAGTCACTGAAGCGTAAAATGTAGATCAAAGCCACCTTATTGTCACTGATTTGGATAGTACTCATCAAGGCAATTAATTTGATGAAATATCTTTGTCCTATAATGTATAGATTTTGAGAAATGGACTTAAACATAAAACTGAACCAGAGTCACTCAAGCATGAAATATAGGTCAAAGAGTCAAACTACTTAGTGAACTATGTAGTACAATCAAAGATCTATCTACTGACCTATTATCATTGTTCTACCTCTTACAGTTTCTGAGAAATGGACTTAAATGAAAAACTTAACTGGACGTATGGTCGTACAGATGGACAGACGGACAAGGGTAACACTATATGCCCCTTCCACATTCGTGGGCGGGGCATAAAAATAATTATATTCAAAATCAGATGATTCTACAACAAATGTCACTAACCCTTCCTATCCCAATAAATTATAGTTTTTGAAAGTAAAACTTCTCCGCAAGCAATTTTTTTCCAAATAACTTTCAACACCTATTCACACTAACCTGCTGGTGCGACTTTCCTCAAACATCGGTCTATAGCTTGTTCCGTTGTCATATTCTTCTTCATCATCAATGCATATAACTACAATAAACATGGATAAGGTTATGTGTTAGAGGTTTTAGGTAAATCTAACGAGAAACATGAGGTAGATTCACAACAAAGACAAGGTTTAAATGAATCATAATCTGAAAAGATATCCCAAAGTATGTCTGGAACTTAATGCTTCAAGTCTTAACAAAAATTCATGTAAAATCTGGGAGTATTATTTCCATCTTTCCATGAAATCCAAAGTGACATGTGCATGTACATTGCCCATACTTCTATCAGTACCATAAATAAGTTTAACTAAGTCTTCAACAGGTAAACATAGGACAATGAGGACCAAAGACATCAAGTCATGTATAGTCACCGTATGGGTCAAAGGACCTAATTTTCCCATGTTTACTTCATACGGACCATTTATTCAATGAGAAATAAAATCTAATTTTAGATGAACTGGCTATAGGCACTGTAAGTCTGGTCATGTGACCGTCAGGCATGCACATGATACATTGTTAAACGATACCATCTGCTTATGTGGCACCATGAGAAATTGTCAAATTTTTGGTTCATAGCTCAAATTAAGTATGTGTGCCACAATATTTCATTCTTCACAAATAAAACACTTTATAAACTTAACTCAGTCAGAAATTAAACAAAATAACATATTTTCTTACTAACTTCCAAGTGAAATTGGCTCTGGAAGTGAGAAAGTAGAATCAGGGTTTTTTTAGTGCATTATATGTTAGAGTTTCAGATTTTAAATAGAAAGTAGAGTGAAACTTACATGCTTATCATACTTTAGGGAAATGGGATATATAAAAGGGAGGTTTGTGTACCCATATACCAGTTAAATCCTAATGCTGGCTTTTGTTAGTTTCGGTACCAAGTCTGTCTATCCTGAGTTCTGATTGTTGTTTTTGTTTGTCTTTTGTCTTTTTATTGGTGGTTTCCTTGTGTAGTTTCCAGGTGAATTATGACTTGTGATTGTGATTTTCCACCATTGTAGGTGTTTCCTGTTATCTTTTTTTTTGCAATTACAGACCCTATATTAAGGCAGGTATATGAGGCAATGTCATCACCAACTAAAGAGAAGTGATCTATGTCAAGCATACATTTTGTTATTTTGTAACAAAAATAAAATCATGTTCCTAGATTCTGATTGCTGGTAAAATATACATATTTTTTATTTTATTTATTTCTTGTCATAAATTATATTTTTTGAATATATAAAACCTACAGATACAACATTCCTGATATTGTTACACACTCCTGGTATGTAAGGAAACATTCCTGGGTCTTCTTTCTTCATATGTTTATGAACCCATTGATAGATAGATGGTACAAACTCACTGTATACACCAGGGTACTGCATTTTGTGTAAATGTTCTGGAAATAAATCAGTTAATTCAAAAAGCCATCTTAAAAAAGATATAACTGTCTATCATCAAAGAGGGTTTAATAAAGTAAATACCAAGCTGTCTCTCATTTACTTCTCAAAGTATTTGCCATGACTGGATGAGGCTTATGTGTTCTCAAAAAACCAATTCAAAGGAAAGATTGTAAGCCACACCTGGTAAAATTACAATATTTTGACAATATTTGTACGATGAAAACTTAAAATCAATATTTTCACTGATTTCCTTATCCAAAATATACTAAATCTAAGAGATTCAGATGTAAAATCTATTCCAAAACCTTATTTCAAAACATAATACACATCATATACATTGTAAATATGTATATACTTGTAGATGACAGACTGATTTTAGAATTCTTTATAATAGGGTCTGTAAGTCTCGTCATGTGACTCACGAGAATCAACGATAAACTGGCAATTCAAAAACGTTCCCCGCCAAATCATGACGTCAGAGGATTGTGACGTTCTAATTTTCATTTGAAACGTCATATATCGTTGTTTAAAATGTAACTTCCGGGTACAATTTTGATCCCGGAAGTTCCAAAGTTGTACGAGACTTACAGGCCCTATTATCTGCCCACTCAAAAATCTACCTTATCCTGGGTGGCCTAGCTGTTAAGGTAATTAGATTATCTTAATAATTTATAATTGGTATACTAATTTAAGTGGTATTGAACTTCAATAAATCAATCAGAATAATCTTGCTTTCACTATGCATAAATCTTACCATCACTGATTTGACTGATATCGTCATATTGTTGGAAAAGGTGTGGAAAATCTCTACAATAATAATCTGCATAATTGGAACACTTCATGTCACTGAAATAAACAGGGAAATCTCTAATTTTCTGAATAATTGAACACTTAATGTCAAAGATATAAGACAATAATAATATGAATAATTGTAACAATTTATGTCAGGGCTGTTCCAGAAATAAATGTATGGGGGTGGGGGTCGGACAGCACTTAGAAGGACCCATCATGCATAAATTTTTAATTCCTTTGTCCCATTGTTTCTCTAGTGCAAGTCTCCAATATACTTCACAACCCATCAAATTTTAATTAAAGTTCCTTCCAACCCCCCTCCCCCATACAATTATTTCTGGGACAGCCCTCGCTGAAAAATACAATAATAATCTGCATAATTAGAATACTTCATGTCACTGATATAAAAAGGAAAATCTCCACAACAATAATCTGCATAATTGGAACACTTCCTGTCACTGAAATAAACAGGAATATCTCTACAATAATAATCTGCATAATTGGAACACTTCCAGTCACTGAAATAAACAGGGAATTCTGTACAATTATAATCTGCATAATTGAAACACTTCATGTCACTGAATTAAACAGGAAAATCTCTACAATTATAATCTGAATAATTGGAACACTTCATGTCACTGAAATAAACAGGAAAATTTCTGCAATAATAATCTGCATAATTGGAACACTTCATGTCACTGAAATAAACAGGAAAATCTCTACAATTATAATCTGCATAATTGGAACACTTCATGTCACTGAAATAAACAGGAAAATTTCTGCAATAATAATCTGTATAATTGAAACATCTCATGTCACTGATACAAAAAGGAAAATCCCTACCATGATAATCTGTATAATTGAAACATCTCATGTCATTAATATAAACGGGAAAATCTCTAGAGTGATAATTTTCATAATTGAAACACTTCATGTCACTGAAATAAACAGAGAAATCTCTTCAATAATAATCTGAATAATTGGAACACTTCATGAAAGAAACTGGAAAATCTTTAAATTATAATCTGTATAATTTGAACACCTTGTCAAAATTAGTAAAGTTCATTTCATAAGAGGGAAAAACTCCTTTGCTTGGCCAGGGGAAGATGTTGCTAATTAAAAAAATTCCATAAAAAATTTCAAAAAGATAATTGGAAGGTATCAGCGATGCTTGCTTTATACCCACTGTGTCTTGTATTAAAATGAAGCCACAATCATGAAATTTCCAATTAAATTTAAAGTAGGAGCCCCATTGCAAATAATTACAATGAACTTTTCATCAGTGACAGAAAATCATTTTATGTATATGTAGAGATGTTTTATGTATATGTAGAGATAAATCTCTTTAAATGTAAAGTATTACCTTGCTATCTGGTACCGTATGGTAGCTAACTTGGATAACTCATCTGCTAGTAATATATTTAACTTCATATCCTACAACAGAAACATAATCTACAACTATTTTTCTCAATGTAGGTCAAATACAAGATCAATTTATTCAATTTATACATGTATATGCAGTTTTCAACAGTTTCCTATGGATTATTTCTTATTATCAGGTAAAATTCAAACAGTAAGTCAGAGATTATAAACTATCCAGAGAACTTCTCAAAACCTGGATAAATATAATTTACATGCTAGCTTTTGTGATTGTGACAGTAAACTAATGACTAGAAACTAACAGATACTACATGTATATCAATAGCAAATTTTCCCACACATGATTTGAATTGTGTGTGAAAATTTCTCCAAAAAAAAATTCCTTTACACTTGTTTACAAGGCCATATATAGAGTAATATCTAGTCTTTACTTTTACATGGTAATGTCATTCATTTGTTCCCAATTCCACTAAAAGAATGGTATCACTGACAGAGGAATTAAAATCTAAAATTTTTGCATCCTAAAATGATCAGAAGACAGTCTAAATCTGTAAACTACCTTCATTCAAGCATATGCGTTGTAATGCCACACAATTTTTTCAACAAGTAAATTGTATTACAGGTAAAACAAAAGACATACATACTTCATAAAAGTATAGTTCCATTGCTTGGTTTTAGCATATACTTGTAGAGACTTTGTCTCATGTGTATTTACTCCATATTCCTTCATTGCATATACATATCTCTTAGATAAAATGTCATCATTGAGAATGTACAAGCAAAAAGAACATGTATTGATGCCACATGGTTTGGATGCAATGTGGCACTAGAGGTTACAATTTAGGACATACACACCTCATACATCAAATGTATTGCCATCATAATTGAAGGATAATGTACAAAGAGTGTCGCTGTGGTATTGATGCCACATGGTCTGGAGAGGATGTGGCTTAAGAGGTTACAATCTAGGACATACTTACCTCATACACCAAATGTAATGCCATCATAATTGAAGGATAATTTACAAGAGTGCTGCTGTGGTATTGATGCCACATGATCTGGAGAGGATGTGACATAAGAGGTTACAATCTAGGACATACATACCTCATACACCAAATGATATGCCATCATAATTGAAGGATAATGTACAAAGAGTGTCGCTGTGGTATTGATGCCACATGGTCTGGAGAGGATGTTGCTTAAGAGGTTACAATCTAGGACATACATGTACTAACCTCATACACCAAATGTAATGCCATCATAATTGAAGGATAATGTACAAAGAGTGCAGCTGTGGTATTGATGCCAAATGGTTCAGTGGGCAGGGGGCTGGCATTAGAGGTTATAATCTAGGAAATACATACCTTATACACCAGATGTAATGCCATCATAATTGAAGGATAATGTACAAAGATTGCAGCTGCAATACTGATGCCACATGGTCTGGAGGGGATGTGGATTAAGAGGTTACAATCTAGGACATACATACCTCATACACCAGATGTAATGCCATCATTATTGATGGTATATGTACAAACAGTGAGGCTGTGGTATTGATGGCATATGGGTTGGAAGAGGAGGGGGAATTAGAGGTTAAAATCTAGGACATACATACCTCGTACACCAGATGTAATGCCATCATTATTGATGGTATATGTGCAAAGAGTGCCGCTGTGGTATTGATGCCACATGGTTTGGAGTAAGAAGTGGCATCAGGTACAGATGTTGTATAACTCAGACCAAGTGAAGATTCCATTGTAGCACACATAAATTGATGATGGTTAGAGTTCACCATTAACTCCCAGTCCTGACAAAATACATTGTTCATATTTCATTATATAACAGAATTGTATAACATATTTCAAACATAAGCATAATCCCAGTACTACCAAAGTACAGTGTCAATAAATCATAGAACAGTACAAGACATTACCTAAAGTCAAAGTCCTATAAAAATACAAATTCATCAAAGGCCTAAAAAGTTGTGTGTTTAGGGTAACCCAACCCTACCTAAAATTTCATGCCTAACCTAATTTAGCAAAATTAACAAATCACAGATGTCACAAGATGACATATAATAATCCCCGTGTCTGTTTTGCCTAATACAGCAGGCGACACAAAAATGTTACTCATCCTTTGTAATAATAAGAAAATATATTGTGAAGTCTCTGATTTTAAGTACATTGTGAAGTCTCAGATTTTAAGTACATTATACAATCACTTTCAGATAATGAGACAAAATGTAAACTTATTCTCAGACACATCATCTATGATGCAAGGCATACATGAATGGAACCATAAGTGTCAAATCAACATGAATGCCCCTACATGCTAATTACTGAGTAACTCCAACTAAAATCTAAGCATCTTGGCAAACTTAAACTTATATTGTCAGTCATCTAGTTAAACTCACATTCTAAATATTAAGTCAATATATCAGGCAGTGTTAGAAAAAATCCAGAGAACTGTTAATTAATGAAATAAGTACAAAGGGCAATTATTATAATAAAATTGATGAATGAAGATAAAACTGGAACTCGATCTGTAACAGATCAAGGTAAACTTTACATCAAGTCAATACATGTATCTCAAGGTGCTTCATTTACTTTAGGGGACCCACTACTTTAGGGTGGATGTTTTTGCATTTACATTTACTATAGGAAGCTTTGGTTAGGGTTAAGGTTATGGGTTAGGGTTAAAGTTAGAAAAAGGGCTACAGTTAGTGTCCTCTGGTTAGGGTTAGGTTAGGGAAATGGTTAGCCTATCTAGGACAGGGTCCCCTCAAGTAAACTTAGGCCATCTCAAGTATGGTCTTCAAATTAATCAAGAAAACTGTTTGTTGCAGAATGTCTGAATGAAGCACAAGAGTAAAACTACGTAAATGTGCCCATGACTTTTTTGAGTAAACATACTTACATCTTCTGAACCTTGGTCAGATTGTTTAGGTTTCTTCTGAGCAACCACTGGTGACATGGATATGTCTGTATCTTGCTGTAAAACATAAATTTTCTTACACTGACAAAATTCCACTGTTGCATTTTACTTCACTAGGTAATAACCTAATATCTAGAGAATTCAATGCCTGCTCACATATATTGATTTATTCATTTTCATTTTAACAGAGTAGACATTTTTTTTTCAAAAATGTTGAACTGGTAAAAAGAAGACTGAAAATTTCTCTTGGACAAAGTTAGTCCTTCTGTGTGGACTCCTGACAGTATTTAATAGTATTTGTGTAATGTATTTCACCTGATCATGTCAGTTTATAGCTACAAATTGTGATGTAAACAAAAACTTGGACAATAAATTAGAGATGCCTACCCATGAGTTTCTCTCTAAATTTTTCAGCTCCATTCTCCCCCCCATTCTCAGAAATTTGCTAACTGGGTATATAGCAACAAGAATCAATCAATCAATCTTAAAACACTCCTTGAGTAACATGTGGTAAAGTATAGACTACATCTAAAGCATACCTGGTTTGTGAGAGCAAGTCTGGTAGTATCATAACCCATCAAGTTCAGCAAACACCTAGTAAACAAGCTCCATTCTGATTGGTTACCTAGTCCACCAGGAGTGTTCCTGGCTGTGTACCATTTTCCAAGTAGCATAATAGCCAAGTCTTTGGGTAGCATATGCTTCAGACCATTCAAACAAGCCAGAACTGATTAAACAGATATGAAATTATTAAATAGGAAAATATTTGGTACAATCATTTTTTTTTAAATATAATTTTGTCAAGTAGGCTTAAGCATTTATTTATTTATATTTTAATAATATCATTATCATTTGTAATTGTTTTTAGCAGTAATATATAAAATCAAGAATGTAGCTTGAAAGTAAAAACATCCAAGGTTTCCATTTTATATTAAAACGAAGATGGGCTTTGCAATGACCTTCTCTGGCTTATATTAATTTCAAACAACAGGTTACTTTCTTAGACAAAATAAAAGAAAATGTGTCCATGGGACACGGATGCCCCCCCTGCTAGATACATGACAGCAAACAGGAAGTACACGAGTGACAGATTTGAAAAGGGGAGACACAGTACAACTCATCATACTAAAGCTTCAGACCAAATATCAAATCATTACTGCATACACAAGCTGAGAAATCCTTTAACGAAAAATTTCGGAGGTATGTACGAACGGACGTACAGACGGACATACGGACGGACAAGGCTAAAACTTAATGCCCCAGTCGCCTAACGGCCCGGGTATAAAAATTTTTATAAGATATACTCACAAAAGAAAATGCTTTTTTGACACTTAACCATGAGATAACATTTTCTCACTTTTAAGACATAACAGTTGACATTTTTACCCTCGGAAACAATAGCTGACAAAGAGATTTGATTGGCATATCCAAAAAGGTCCAATATTAAACTATGTTCCCCGTTGGTGGTCACCTTGGATTGGATTGAGACCTGCTAGACACAAATTTTTAAGGGGACCGCCAAAGCAATGTTGTGATCAAGTTTGGTTCCTATTTGATTAGTGGTTTCAAAGACTGAATTCTTTTAATTGGATCCACAGTTTAACTATGTCCCCTGCTGATAGCCATCTTGTATATGAGGTAGGGACCTGCAGGAAATTTTTTTGAGGCACCATCTATGGACTATTGTGACTAAGTTTAGTTCTAACTGGACTAGTATTTTCCCATATGGACATCACTGGAATAATAAATCATCATGACGATGAACATGACTTTTACTTACTGCCAGGAGAGTTTGTCTGTTTTGGCATCGATGCTCTACACAAGTGACCATTCATCAATTCCTGGAATATATGACGTAACTCGTAAATTATTTACTTCCAATGTCAGATATTCTACAATCACAACAATTCAATAATTCTTGAAATGCCCTAAAAATATTCAAACTGTTTTTAATTTTCTCATGCACTGCCAATGTTGCCTTCTGGAATAACTGAAGAGCATCTCTGTTAGGTCAAAGAATGGAAATACAAGTACTGTGGAAGTACTTTGATTAGTTGACATCAATTTTCGTGGTTTTTATAAATATCACTATTTCGTGGGTACTTAAATTCTTTGCATTAATACTCAAAGGAAAACTGAATTTCATTGGGAACTTAATTTCTTGGTTTTAGCAAACAACGCAATCCATGAAAACTGGAACCCCAAGAACAATAGCACTTATACAGTATGTTAACAAAAGGCATTACTTACAGACCTGTTTACCCCATATCAATGACATCAGTAGTTTTGCAATGTTCTCAGTAGTTTTCAATAAAAATAGCATGTACTCTTTTTTTATTTGAATATGTTTTGTCAGTGCTTATTCACTGTATCTCCGTACATTTACTTTCTTTTCTGTATTTCAATCCCTGTTCACAATTAAGAAGTTTTTCACGATGTGTTTACACTCAAGTTTTGGATGAAATTTAACTACTCTGTTTGTGTCTGTAAGACACATATGATGCCCCCGCATATGGATATAAAACATGGAAATCTAATTTCTAAGCATTGATATAACTGTGGCTTTAATATTGTAATAACAGTTCCAGAATACACATTTCATTTATTGTCCCTTGTCTATGACCTTAACGGTCTACTTGTTCCTATTATAAAACCAATTTAGCAATTTCATTTACCTATAGATGGTATAAAGTTGATCAAGAGCAATACCAACAGACCAACATATATTGTAAAAAATTTTTGGAGACTTGCTATTGTTAACTAATCTAAACAATGATGGTCCTTTTGAATTTTCCAACAACTCTATTGTATATCAATCTGTAATGGCCTGGGGAGGTTTTACCTTGATCTGTTGGTGAAAATAGGAACTATATATAGAGTTTATATAGTCACTGAAAAAGAAGGTACTATTGAATTTATTCAAAAATAACACCATTATAAGAATAAATATTGCTTTATGCATAATGTAGAGGGATTTTAATTTTTTTTTTTCATAAATGGAAATCTTAGAATTGAGTTAATTTCTCTTTGTTATATTACATGTAAAGGTAACACTTTTTCAAGGTAAAACCTCCCCAGGCCATTATAGATTGATATACAATAGTATTGTTGGAAAATTCAAAAGGACCATCATTGTTTAGATTAGTTAACAATAGCAAGTCTCCAAAATCTTTTTACAATATATGTTGGTCTGTTGGTATTGCTCTTGAACAACTTTATAACATCTATAGGTAAATGAAATTGCTAAACTGGTTATACAATAGGAACAAGTAGACCGTTAAGGTCATAGACAAGGGACAATAATTGGCCAATTCAACTACCCCTCAAAATCACAATTTTTGGCCAAAATCTGAACCATGACAATATGCGAATCATCTCTGGTCCAGAGTGATGTCTTGTTCTTTTTTCACCCTCCCAAAAGGAGTTAACTCCAAAATTTGGGCCTTTTCTTTCTTGTATATATATTTTTTAGATTTTAGTTTTATGCATATTTCAATTTTGTTGTTCTCCATGCACGAAAGCTATACAAACCTTATTATTTTGTCCAATTTATATGACATTAAGCTGTCTCGCAACATATATTTTTACATATCTTCAATGCATGTCTAATCACTGTGCAAAGTAAAATAACTGCAGCTGTAATATTGTGGGAGGAGTTATCCAGAATAACAGTTCCAGAACACAAATTTCGATGAAATGGCCAAGTTCAACTACCCCTCAAAATCACAATTTTTGGCTAAAATCTAAACCATGACAATATGCACATCTTCAATCTATGCCAAATCACTATGCAAAGTAAAATAAATGTAGCATTAATATTGTGGGAGGAGTTATCCGGAATAGCAGTTCCAGAACAGACAATTTGATAAATTGGCCAAGTTCAACTACCCCTCAAAATCACAACTTTTGGCCAAAATCTAAACCATGACAATATGCACATCTTCAATCCATGCCTAATCACTGTGCAAAGTAAAATAAATGTACCATTAATACTGTGGAGGGAGTTATCTGGAATAACAGATTATCAGAGATGGGATGGACGAGGGTTAAACAATATGCCCCCAACTTGTCGTCGCTGGGGCATAAAAATCACTTAAAATATGTAATAAACTGAAACATGCAAAATGACTGGACAGCTTTATGACTGTCGCTTTAAACTATTTAACTCCGTCTGTGACCGTCATCTTTTCCTGCATGTCGACACGAGAAGTCTTAGTCTCTATCACAAATGTGGCAAAAAATTTTGGTATGGCTCTTTTTTTGATGGTCCCAAACATGGAAAATATTCCCTGTAGGACTCTTTAAACCTCTGACAGACTTCTTTTCTCTTCTTAGCCTTAGGGGAGGCTGAGAAATAATTATTGTCGATTGGACTCCCTTTCCACTTGGCAGAAGCCATGCTTTCATTTTTTGACAGTCTTTCAGAGGCTTTACATCAAACAAATCAGACCATTGCATTTAAGCACTTTGAAGACTTCACATGGTAAATCTATTTTCAAGATGTTCATAAAAAACAAATTTTTGACTTAGGACTATCGATCGTCGTAGTTTTAACAGAAAAAATCACAGATCTTATTTTTCAACCAATTTCCGTAGAAACTACAGCAAAATCGTAGATGTAAACACCTCTGTAATTAGAAGACATATAAGTGTCTAACTTGTATTGCTCTAACAAATAAGATTAATACAATCAAATTATATAATGACACATCAATTGGAACATTAATCTCAATGTAAATTTAGACTTACTATTGTAAACTTGGATCCAACATTGTCCCGAAGTCCTTGTACAAAACCTGTCTGTATAGGGTTGTCCTCAAAATTAGCCGACTCATCGGCATCAGATACTGGTGATATATGTGTCATCTGTAAACAAAATGTACTCAAAATTAGCCGTCTCATCAGCATTAGATACTGGTGATATTTGGGTCATCTGAGAACAAAATGTACTCAAAATTAGCTAACTAGTCTGCATCAGATACTGGTGATATATGGGTCATCTGTGAGCAAAATGTACTCAAAATTAGCTAACTAGTCTGCATCAGATACTGGTGATATATGGATCATCTGTGAGCAAAATGTACTCAAAATAAGTTGACTTGTCCACATCACATACTGGTGATATATGGGTCATCTTTGAACAAAATGTACTCAAAATTAGCCGACTCATCAGCATTAGATACTGGTGATATATCTGTCATCTGTGAGCAAAATGTACTCATAATTAGTAAACTCATCCACATCAGATACTGGTGATATATGGGTCATCTGTGAACAAAATATATTCAAAAAACTAGATATCAATGAAATGGTAATGAATAGCAATATGACATCAGAGTTTTTTTGTTAAAGTCAAGATGATGTCACTAATGATAAAAAAATATCTATTTACATACAAAATATCAGAAGCATACATAAAAAAAAAAAAAAATGTTATAGGCCCAACACAACTTTTTTAAAGATTTATAACAACTGACAGAAACACTAATGTAAGAATGGACATGCACTTACAGACAGACAGATATGCATAGGCTTCTGCCACCTTTTTTTTGCTAGCACTTTAAAATAAAATTATTTTACTTCCATTATAGTATGTGTGTACCTGTTACATACTCTATTTATACATTTCTCTGTTATTTCAGAATAAAAACTGTAGTCTTTTTGCTTCAAGAAGTACTTCTCAACATTAGTGGATGAAAAGCAACAAAGAGAGTAAAATGTAGAAACGAACTGCAATATTTGACTGAAAATTATCAACTTTATATTACATAGCTATGATGAATTCAAATAAACCATAAAATTACAGACATCTTTAACATTACCTCTTCATCAAATCTGGCATCCATAGCACTTGGTGGTCTACTGGAAGTAAAAACACCCCCTCTGGTAGGACTGTTTAATGGTGTGGTAGTCCTTAACATACTCAGGGACCCAGATCCCAATGGTAATGTAGGGACATGTAATCTGTTTATCTATAAATATAAAATTATACATAACACTTGGTGGTCTACTTGAAGTAAACACACCCCCTCTGGTAGGACTGTTTAATGGTGTAGTAGTCCTCAACATACTCAAGGACCAAGATCCCAATGGTAATGTAGGGACATGTAATCTGTTAATCTATAAATATAAAATTATACATAACACTTGGTGGTAGATCCCAATGGTAATGTAGGGACATGTAATCTGTTAATCTATAAATATAAAATTATACATAACACTTGGTGGTCTACTGGAAGTAAAAACACCCCCTCTAGTAGGACTGTTTAATGGTGTAGTAGTCCTCAACATACTCAAGGTCCCAGATCCCAATGGTAGTGCAGGGACATGTAATCTGTTTATAATAAATGAGTATAAACTGCCATGAATATTCGATAAATACCTATTTCTTTATTCAATGTGACAAACAGATCCTTATTAAAAAATTGATGTTCTATGATTTTTTTTCTTTAATACATTTATTTCTAAAGATATGGTGTTTGTCAGAAGCTTTAAGCAATCTAAATTAAGCAAATGCATGTATATCTGTGCTGATTTTTGTAGCACGGTTTTTCATAAACCCAATAGTCAATCTGATATATTTCTTGGATCCACAGATGCTGGTAACTGGAAAGAGTAATAACTTCTTACATCAGAGCAAATCAAAGATCAAGATATCTTTCATGAATGTAAGAAATTTCATCTTTCCTCGGGTGAAGCACAGCGAAACCAGAGAATAAGACAAAGAATTTTTCTTACAAGAGTGAAAGAAATACCAATCTTTGATTTTGATCGAATGTAAGTAGCTACTTCTTCCATAAGATATGATTTTCAACAACTTGAAACCTTTACTGCAGAAGTAAAATCATCACCCTTTCTAACATGCTTCCAATGTGACGTCATGCCATCTGTGATGTTTCATCATAGATACTGCTGTTGACTCAAAACTAAAAACATAGAAAGCAGCCACAGCCTGCTAAGCTCACTTCGTGGCACAGCATTGTCACATGTTGCTCATGTCAATAACCAGGAATGGACTATAATCATTTGTTTAAACAGATTCAGTCATGCGTAAAATGTAGGTCAGAAACAGCATCCGAAGCATGCATTCCAGTCCTCATCCCAAAATGCATCATACATACCAATAAGGTTGATGTGGGCCATGTCAGTAAGTGGGAATGGACTTTAACCATTATACCTAACCAAGTCGCTCATGCGTAAAATGTACGTCAGAGACAGCATCCGAAGTATGCATTCTAGTCCTCATCCAAAATGCATCATACATACCAATATGGTTAATGTGGGCCATCAAGTAAGCGGGAATGGACTTTAAAAATTCTACCTAACCAAGTCACTCATGCGTAAAATGTAGGTCAGAGACAGCATCCAAAGCATGCACTGTTGTTGTCATCCAAAAACGGATCATACATACCAGTATGCTTGATTTGGGGCATGTCAGTATGCGGGAATGGACTTGAACCATTCTACCTAACCAAGTCGCTCATGCGTAAAATGTAGGTCAGAGACAGCATCCAAAGCATGCATTGTTGTTGTATACCAAAACACATCATACATACCAGTATGGTTGATGTTGGCCATGTCAGTAAGTGGGAATGGACTTTAACCATTCTACCTAACCAAGTCCCTCATGCGTAACATATAGGTCAGAGACAGCATCCGAAGCATGCATTCCTGTCCTCATCCCAAAATGCATCATACATACCAATATGGTTGATGTGGGCAATGTTAGTAAGCGGGATTGGACTTGAACCATTCTACCTAACCAAGTCGCTCATGCGTAAAATGTAGGTCAGAGACAGCATCCGAAGCATGCATTCCAGTCGTCTTCCCAAAATGCATCAGGCATACCAATATGGTTGATGTGGAGCATGTCAGTAAGCAGGAATGGACCTTAACCATTCTTCCTAACCGGACGCGGACGCCGATGACGACGCAGACACTAGGGGTATCACATAAGCCCCCCTCACTATCGTGAGGTGAGCTAAAAACTGTGAGCAAAGCTCACTGATATATACCACCCGCACCCCCGTTGGGATAGAAAATCTATGTAATGGTTCAGGAGGAGTAGTGGATAAGAGATGGGTACCCTCAGGTGTAACGGATGGAGGGAAAGACGGACGGACGGAAAACCCCATCACTATATACCCCCCCGCTTTTCAAGTGGGGGGTATAAAAATCACTGTGACTCAAAAAATCAATGTTTCTGATTGGTCATTCACCCAGTTAAAACAAGTGCTCGTCGTAACTCTGCCGTCTTACCTCAGAAATGGACATTTTTGGAAGATTTTAGTCTTTGCATCAGTAGTTTTGTTAGTCTCTCTCCTTATCAGAACTATGCAAATCATATCAGCCTCTTTATTTCTTACAAAAAATGTATTATATACATTTTTCATTCAACAGAAATAAAAGGATACTGGTAAATTGATGAAACTTTAGAATTAAAAAATTTAAAATCAACAAAACTTTACATCGTCATTTTCATATCAACAAAATGCTACATTGTCATTTATTTTTCAACACAAGTGAAGACCCTAAAAGATGTCTCGCCGTCCCTGCTGGCCTCTAAATTGATGTGAAATCAAAGTGAACTAATCAGAAAAGTGAACATGCTCACTACACTGTGAAATTGAGATCAATGACAAAAGGTACCTGCCAGACTGACATGTAATGCCCAAGACCAACCTACATACCAAATAATATTAACCTACCACTTCTAGTTATTGAGAAAAGGACTTAAGCAGAAAAACTTAACGTGGCCACTAGACCGTGAAATTGAGGTCAAGGACAAAAGTCAACTGCCAGACTGACATGTACTACCCAAGACCAACCTAAATACCAAATATTACCAACCTACTACTTCTAGTTATTGAGAAAAGGACTTAAGCAGAAAACTTAATGTGGCAACCTGACCGTTAAATTGAGGTCAAGGACAAAAGTCACCTGCCAGACTGACATGTACTACCCAAGACCAAGCTACATATCAAATATTATCAACCTAACACTTCTAGTTATTGAGAAATGGACTTAAGCAGAAAAACTTAACGTGGCCACTAGACCGTGAAATTGAGGTCAAGGACAAAAGTCACCTGCCAGACTGACATGTACTACCCAAGACCAAGCTACATATCAAATATTATCAACCTACCACTTCTAGTTATTGAGAAATGGACTTAAGCAGAAAAACTTAACCTGGCCACTATACCGTGAAATTGAGGCCAAGGTCACGACATTATGTCCGTCAGGTAGCACTTAATTAGTACTACCACTGGACCAAATATGATGTTCCTACATCAAAGGGTTTTCAAAATATCCTGTATTTAGTAAAAGTTAACGCCATTGCCGTTGTCATACTTTGCACGCCTATGTCTCGTCGCGGGCGAGACAAAAATGATACATTGTCATTTTCAATCTAACAAAATTCTACATTGTCATTTTCAATTCAAACAAATATTGAGTGTGATTAAGATTATATATCTATATCTTACCTTGGTGTTTCCACTGTATACCCATAATACATTACTAGGATCAATCACAACCAGTAAGTCTAAACTCTAATAAAATAAAACAGAATTATCTGGTATGAAGAATACAGGGTTTTATTTTGTGTACAGAAACAAGATGGCATTTTCAACAATTTTCTTAGCATAATTGTCCATAATTCTTAAATACAACTCAATAAAGAGTTATACAGTAACTATGACCTCCTCTACTATGCTGCAGGAAAAATAATAGAAAGCAATCATGGCAAATAAATTGTTTCAAAAATAATAATTATATCATTTTTTTTTCTATTATTTTGTCTGTTAAGGTTTAAACAAAACTAATTAATTCTTTCAAATGTTACCTACTTCAATTGGCAAAGCATCTTTAGCTTGTATTACAACTACTGCTCCAAATATCAACTGGCTTAAATCATTACTCTCTTCAAACTTTACACACCTAGAAAGTCAAAAGTTTAATTAAATATTTTTGATAGGACAAATAGAAGCATATGAATGTTGAGAAACATTCTTGAAACCAGCTGAATTTAAGTGAATCAGTTCCTTTAATCGTTACTCCGGCAACAAAACACATAACCAAACATGAAAATAAATTCAATCTGTCCTTTTGTATTACTTGTAGATTCTGTCTTTCAGTCAAAAGGGCCTGCATGCTTAATAATTAAATTTGGAAACTTTTTAAAGCTGAATTATTGCTTGGTTTAAAAAGCATAGTATAAAAGCAGTTCAATATGATACAAACTACTGTATAGTCCTTAATTTTCATGGGGATAAAATTTCATGGATATAATCTTTTAGATTATTTTGTGTGGACAAATTTTCATGGAATTCACATAATAAATAGTAATTACCATTGCTGGAATTAAATTTGTTGGGATTTAATTTCGTTGAAAACTTTTACCCGCAAAACAAATGAAATTTAATCCCTCACCAACATTTCTGCTTTTACAGCATATTATCTCTTGCACAAATCATTCTTTTGTGTTTTTTTTACGTATTTCAATGACAGAAATAGTAGCCATTAAAATTATATTCATATTACAGATTTTTTTTTCAATCATTTGAGAAAATAATTATACTACAATAAAACTCATTTCAAATCCATCTTTTCTTGATACCAGCAATCATTTTGATGATTCAAAACTTCCCTTCTATTTGACTCTTTCTCAAAATCAATTTCAATCTCCCTTGGCAGAGTCAATATTTTAAAATTGATAGTTATAAACATGTATAAATCTAACCTGAGTTGTTGTCTGTAGGATATTAGATAACACATGTATTGTTGTCCACATAAATCTTTAGACAGAAATGCTTTAGATGACTTTCCTAAGGATCCATCTCTGTAAATAAAATTCTAATCAATCAGTATGGTAATATTATATGAACAAGAGCAAAGCAAACTTTTACTTACATCAGTCTTTATTTATAAATATTTTTTCTGGCAAATCTTCAGAATAAGAGACATTTTGCCATGTATTGGTAGAGACTCTGTCTCATGCACATTTACTCAATATCACTTCATTGCTTACACAGTGGAAGGATCTTGTGCAATGAATCTGAGATGTGATAAAAGCAATGGGTTAAAATTCCATTAATATATAAACTCAATTCATATATTCAATGTGAAGTGTGTGACTTGTGTTCATCATAATTTTCTTATTATAAAATCATGAGATCCTCAGAGGAACTAAATTAAAAACTCTTCAAATCTGAGTTAATACATATATTGCCTTAAAAAAGCCAGTGAATTGAAAACTAATGTTGGCTTTCGAGTTCAATGAATTTCACATCTATATTATAGGGTTAGTTTACTTTATCAAGAATAATCTGAATTTCTACACAACAAACATAGGTCTATTTATAATGATCCATGAAAGTAAATATTACCTTATTGCAGGTGCTGGTTCTGTCCACAAATGTTCAAAACATACTTCTGGCTTTAAAGGTTCTACCCATTCAGAATAACTCTCATTTATAAGTGACACATTATACGAGCCTACTGGTGGTGTCCTAAAATAACTGGCTGGACTTCTTACAACACTAGGAGATGGAGACTGGAACCTTATCACTGAAGCTGTACCAACTACTGCTGGAGACTGAGCTCTGCTGTAAAATTTTTAAAATTCCTTTTTCATGTTTTTAAGAAACACAAGCCATGTATTCAAACATTTTTGCTAAGTAAGGGTCATGCTGTTCTAACATTCTGATTTTTTTGTAAGCATAGGTTACATTCAATCAAAGCTCTATAAGAGCTGATGGTGTTCCTATGTGTTCAAGTTAAAAAATTCACCTCATATTTATGTCCAATTTCAAAGTGAGGCATACCACTGCAGTCAAATTATGATATCGAGATTTGTTAGGAGTATGACAACTTCCTACAATATGAGCGTTGTTTTAGGGATATGAATTATTAGCCTTTTTCATTCTAGGAATATTAAAAGGAAATGTGGATTATTGATACACTTAAATATTGTCTTGCAGTTTCAATATTTTTTTTTGTCGAAATATTTTATGCAGAGAATATCCCAATGTCTCAGACAGAAAAGGCCACTCTTTATGTACATTTTTAAAATGCATGCAATTACATCCTTGTGAACATGCAAAACAAATTTTTTACATGGATTGACAAAGTTAACAATAATCTTAAAGCTCAGACAAGTGAAATAAGCCGATCAGAGAAAATGAAACTACCTGCATGCATCGTGTTTATTTATATCCACATGCAAATTAACATACATGCCCATCAAGTGCAAATTTGGTATTTCTACTGAAGCAATAAAAAAATCGAGAATCCTTAACACAATCCAAGATCTCCCAATTCTGATTACGGCAGAGTCACAGCAGAGACATTTAGTTACATCTAGATACTAATATATGTGCTGTTTGTCTCTAATCAAAACATATCGAAATGTAAACAAACGAACATTCTGCACCCTCTAGCGGCTGATAGAGATTGACTGAATATTACACGTGGAATATTATATTCGGGTTCGTACAGAAATGGCTGCGTGAGGATCAGGAAGTTAAAGTATCAAATCATGAAAATTTCAAAAATGTGCCACAACTTTCATAACTAAACCATTTTGACATCTTAAAATAGTATCCTGATAGTTTTATCATTTGTTATATTCCTACGCATGAAACAAATATTTTCGTTCTTGTACTTGATGTACTTGATAATAGTTTAATTTTTGAATACAGGAAATTTAATAAGTTTAATTATAGCGAAGTAGTGATTTAAAATGGGTTTGGATGCATTTTACACGTCTTGAACTATATCCTCAAGCCTATTCGACACTCATTTTTTAGTTTCAATCCACCATCACTTAAAAGCCTTTGAAAACCCATATTCCTATTTAAACTATGTTCAAACATTTTTACCATTTCAGGACAATAGTATGTAACGTTCTACCATATTATTCAGTAAATTTACTGAATTATTTACAATTAATAAGCAGACTTTTAACCTGATTTAAGTTTCCCATCATGCATGTAATCTATTTTTATCCAATTGAAGCTGAATAGATAGCTAAGGTGTTCAGAACGAACACCAAAAACAGTGATATATTTATATTTATCAAGATGCATTGAACTACAATTATATGACAACTTAGCAAATTACACCAATGTCTTTTCATGCCAAAAGATTTTAGTCTAAAAAATACAGTAGAAATAGTTAAATACAATGCAGAGCTCAGCATACAATAAAAAAAAATTATGAGAAGTGATAGAGGGAGAAAAAATCAATGCTTTAATAGTGAAAAGCATACAAAATACAATTGCTCATTTGTAAAAACATAATTATATGCATAGAAATATTTTGAGTGTCTTTTAACAGAAAAGTTATAGGAGTATATTAAGCCTAAATGATGCAACAGCTCTAAAAATTAAAACACAGGCCATTTATACCTTACTGCAGCCATATTACTAACAGCAGGACTCTGAGCTTGTGACCGTATAAATCCACCACCAGGGGAACTAATCCGACCAGAAAAATTTCTCATTGGTGATACACTAGGGGACTGTGCTGATAGATTACTGATAAATCTGGAATGACTACTGGCTGATAGGTTTAGTCCCATGGATGTTGTGTGTCCAGCTGGCTGTAGAAAGCTGGTCTCAAAGTTAGCACATACTGAACTACATTCCTGTAGAATACTTTAATGTTGAAGACATATCATACCACAACATTTTCAAATGGAAGCAGAAAAGCATTTTTCAAAGGTTATCATTGTAAAATAATTCCTTACTCAAGTACTAGTCCAAAAATCAGTTTAACGCTAAACTACTAAATATTCAATATAATCAATGTTGATAATTTAGAATGGCTTTCTGTCAGAGGATCAAATAAAAATATCAAATAAAATATACCACTTCCATATACAGTCGAACTTCGATGGGACCGGTGAAAACAGTTCGAGCCAAAGGGATGTTCGAGATATCAAGGTCAAATTATGTTAAAATTCTAAGCAAGGGACTATAAAAAGAGTTCGAGGCATTCGGGTGTTTGAGTTATTGCAGTTCGAGCCATCGAAGTTCTACTGTATCAATATATAAATTTTCTATGAAATTCAATGTTAATAAAAATGGCTGAAAATCTGATCTGGCTTTATCATTTTACTGTTTTTTTATAATTGATGTATTGGAAATAACACATAAGTAATTAGAAATTTCATGTTTTTACAAATAAGGCATGCCCAAATATTGACACTTACATCAGCCCTGGCTTTTCTAACTCTCCAAACAGAGTGAACACCAATCATGGTATCATATGTAAACACTAAGGATGGTTCTATACCAGTAAATACAATGTGTTGTGTATTGTCAGTGAGGTACGATATTTTCTGGTATCCATTTACACCTGAAATTTATTGCATGTTCATAAAACATCTGAACAGAATAAACTAGGGGTACTGTGGCCTGTAGGGCCACAAAATGATACCCCCACTCCCCATTGGAGTATAAGATCCTCAATATAATTTGTCACTAAAATAGTTATAATTGCACAATTCACGGTAAACAGGAAGTAGACGGTCGGCAATCCTGAAATTACTACTTGCAGTATAAAACATCACTCTAAACTTGCATACAAAATTTCAAGTTGCAGTGATAAGTAGTTACAGAGAAAAGTGTTACCAAAATTTTCTATGATTGACAAAATATCTTGAAATTAACTAACTAATCCTGAAATTGCTACTTGTTGTAAAGGACATCATTCGTTACTTGCATACACAATTTCAAGTTGCAGTGATGAGTAGTTACTGAGAAAACTGTTACAAAAAGTGTCTTTGATTGACAAAAGATCTCGAAAATTAACTAAGTCGGTAAACAGGAAGTAGATGTCCGTCAATCCTGAAATCACTGCTTGCAGTATAGGACATCATTCGTTACTTGCATACAAACTTTCAAGTTGCAGTGATGAGTAGTTGCTGAGAAAACTGTTACTAAAATTTTCTACAATTGACAAAAGATCTTGAAAATTAACGAAGTCGGTAAGCAGAAAGTAAATGTCCGGCAATCCTGTAATCGCTACTTGCGGTATAGGACATCATTATAAACTTGCATACAAAATTTTAAGTTGCAGTGATGA
>MJUU01055000.1:126622-136981 GCA_002080025.1 Modiolus philippinarum | reverse complement strand
ATGAAAATGTGATTTTCCCATAGGGTCCTATGTTAAACCATGTTCCGTGCTGGCCGCCATGTTTTTCATCGGATCGGAAGGAAATGAGCAATCTTTGTTTAGGACCTTTAGTACATCATTCCTGTATAGTTTGGTTCAATTTGCTTCAGCCTTTTCAGAGCAGAAGATGAAAATGTGATTTTTCACATAGGGTCCAATAGGACGGATGACAAGTGATGATAATAGCTCACACTGACCCTTCGGGTCAGGTGAGCTAAAAAGCAATCATTCTATTTTAAGCAACAAAGATATATTTCCATATTAATAATACAAACCCTGTATATCTGTTGTTGGAATACCATTTATAGGGACTTCACTTCGGGGCAAAATAAAACTACACCATAAAGCCTATAAAAAAAAAAAACAAGATTTGACAAGTCTGATAAAACAAGATTTTTGGGGTTTTGTTTCGGACACCTATGTCTCATAAGTGTGAATATGCACATAAAGAAGTCTATGCCATTAACTGTGAAAAATTGGATTGCACACAAATATCAAGTGGCTAGAGCTACTGAATAAGGCTGTGCTGGCAAAAAATGTCACATGATCAGTCATGCATAATGTGATAACAGTGTTAATATACATGCAACTGAATGGCTAAGACTTCTGGTTCAGGCTGTATTATCATCTGCATGCAAAAAACTTAACATTGTTGTGAATCGATGTGTTTTTATTTAGATAAAATTGCAAGTCAAATATCAAGTGGTTGAACTAGTCATGCAGACAGTCAGTACTATTTGCTTATGAAAGACTTTAAATGATTGCCTAGGGTTGAAATCCATTTCCTAGATGCAAAATTAGGATGATGTACTCAGAAAAACACATATGTAATGTCTGGGCTGGAACTTGAACTTAAAATACTTTGAAAAACTATCTATTTGAAAACCTTTCTCAAAAACTATACATGTACAAGATTTATTCCAGATAAACATGTACTTTGTTGCACATATGTCATACATGTGAAATCAAAGACCAACCAAGTTAGAGTACAAGGATTTGATATTATTAATATATTACAAATACACAGTAGGCCAATTATTTAAGAGGACTTATTGGCAACAGTAAAAGTTATATTTTGTGTCACTCAATTTGTGATGTTCAAATATATTTCAGAGGAAATAAGATTTCGATAATTTTACATTTAGAACTCTATCTCCGTAGGTCTTTCATTTCAGATGTATATAATTCATTCTATAAGGACTGTCCTTAGCCATCATTTTTGGAAAATAGAAAAAAGTGATAGGGAAGGCCATACGATTACACGTGACCTACTGTCTGGACTCTGGAACTGCTACACTTGTGAAAATGGCTATATAAAATTTAAAATATCAGTGAAACAATTTTACCTGTAATACTGGTGAATCTACTGTAAAGGTCTTTATAACATTCCTGGCACCATTTTGTCCACCTTTACTCCAAACTACAGTGGACCCTGACACGTAAAGCTCTTCATCAAATTCTTCATCTGTGTTGTTGGTTTCATCAAAATGGTGTCGAAAATTCCATTGTTCTTTCTGATTAATTAAAAAAAATAATTTCCATTAAACTTTTAAAATGGATCTTTTACTATCAGATGAACTTATTTTAATCTTATCATCAAAGTAAAAATTGTCAAATCTCTATTACAATGTAAATAATTCCTGACAAAACACGAAATACATGGGAATAGTACATGTAGGAAGTGGACTGCAGAATAAGAAACTTTATCTGGCCATGATACGTAAATAGCTCGACATTTTAGCTTTTACTGAAAGCTCTTTGGAACTGCTAATTACTAATTTTCCAATGAAATACCCTGGCAACTGAGTTTGTTTTCAGGGGCTCTGGCTACAGAGCTGCAGTGCACGTTCCCAGGTGGTGGATAGGGGAATGTACTGTCTATACAGGGTAGTCAGGTCATAAAACACAAAGCCCGACTATGAACCATTGTAGCCAAACTGTGAGGAGAATTGCCTTACTCCACGCAGTATAAAGATCCCTTTTATATTTTTCTGAGAAAAACAGACACATTTGGGGTCGTATAGAACGCTAAATTTCTTGCCCCTACCCATTTCTCCTATTTCTCTAAGGCAATCAAAATTTGTTACCCATATTGTCCCTTCCACCTTTATTTCTTTCTTCTTTTACTTAAACATTTTTTGAATTGATTAACTTACTCTTCTTGTGATATAGCTGAAATATTGCTCACTGAACAAACTACAACTAATCAATCAATAAATCAATAATAATAAATCAACCAATAAAATACATATTTTTTTTAACATGAAGTATTCAAATTAGAATTTTACATCAGACAAAGCTTTGAAATTTATTCTAGGAGTGGATAATATTGAGAACAAACAATAATAATAAGAAAGATCTGGAAATCATTCTATTTTCGCATAACATAATATATCATACCAATCAAATTAATATATGGCCGACATAATGTTCATAATTCAGGATTTAACCATTTGTATGCCTTATTTTTCTAAGTATGGAGTCGAGTGAAATTAAGAAAACCAACAAATTCAAATCATTGCAGTAAATGAAAAAAAACATTGATAAAGGAACAAATCAAGTCTGAAATTTGATATAAAGCTAAAATAAATTTCAAGTCTTTACATAACATTCCTTTTACTTCATGATAAAACAGTCATGCAACTGTATTGGAAAGTTACTTAATATAGACTTGTTTTTAAGATATTTCATATATAAAAACCTTGTTATTTTCCTGTATCGATATATCTCTAAATGATTTCAAGAGTGGTAAGCCATGTTCTGCCTGTACTGCATTCTGGACCTGTAGTTGGAACTTCCCAGGATGGCGGCGGCAACATTCACGGCCAAATGGAACAAAGTCCTGGGTGTCACAGGCCGCTATCATATCATCAACATCCAGATTGACTGCTTATATTTCAGACTAAAAAATAACACATTTTAAAATTACTAAGTCAGTAAAAAGGTGGTCAGTTTTAGCCTGAGTCATAAACTCGAACTCACTGCATTAAAATAACATACCAGTAGATCAGTCGCTGGAAGCACTGAAACAAGTGACTATAGATGTATGTAATCATTTTTGTAGGTGATTTCAGAACTTTTCAAACATAAAGTCTAAACAAACTTGAATCTCACTCAGAAAACTGATCAAATGCTTTGCTTTGAAAACTCATGTAAAGTATTTCCTTATCATAATAAAGTATGTGTAAGCTATGAAATACATGTACATGACTGTAAAATTATGAAGCCATTAAACAGCACACTGAAAGAAATTAAGTTCAGTCCTGTGATGACTAATACGTATCAGTGTCAAGTGGTAGAATGCATCACTTTAAATGCAGAAAAAAGCATGTTGATAGGTGAAAAAAGGAAATGAAATATAAACATTTCACTATGCAGAGTGATACGTCTATCACAGTAAATTATCACATTAAGTCTCTGGCTGTTCCGCATGATGACAGAAGCAAATCCCTGTGAATTATCAATTCAAGATACAGAGGGTCATACAGGGTGGTACTGTGCACGGGCATATGAGAAATAGAATGTCACAACATGAGCATGCACAATGGCTTTTTTCGGTTTGCGTGAAACACAACAAATAACAACCTTCGAACACAGCAACTTGTGAAATAAAAAACGGCAAACACGCTGCATGAAAGTAAACCTGTGCCACCCCCGATACAAGATGCAATGCTTTCCCTTTGCACATTGTTTTTTTTTCGTGTATTTTTGTTTGTTTTAATTCTTTTCTAAGAAAGGTAAGACTGAACAGTTAATTGCTAGTTCTTTGAGAATTTGTGCTCAAAAACCATCAAATGGTTTAACTTTGAATGAATCAAGTGACCGTGGGCTGTACAGTCTAATTTGTGCTCTACCTCGATGAAAGAAACGTGAAATAACACTCGTTATGATCGTCTTCTAGCATCAGATTTGCAGATACAGCTAGACCATTCAAAACACGTTAGAATCTACTTCTTTAAAGCTACAATGTCTTTTAAAACGTGCTATTCTTTGTAGTATGTATGCATTTTGAAAATTCTGCCAATCTCTCAAGAAACCGGAAATCATAAAAGTAATATCAAATCGGTTATGGTAAAGATACACATTTTATCCGAAAAAAATAAAGAAAGATATACAGTTAATTTTGTAATATCACTGGGCAATATAGCTTACCATTATAAATTCTGGGAGTATCCGAAAGACCGAAAGACAGGTGACCTGAACCCCACATCCTCTCTTTCAGTTCCCTGATTGAATCCAGAAGAACGTGTGCCAAAAATAGTTTTTTTTTACAATTTTTATTCATTGTCTAGCTTGCATAAATAATTTTGTATAGTGTTTTACACCATTTATTTGTTTTGATCTGCTTTTTTTTATTATTTTGACGCAATTTGTAACGATAAATTATGAGAACTGAAAATAAAACTTCTTCTTTGGTTACGGCAAGGATGTATATTTAGATATACGTCCTTGGTTACGGCTGGGACTAATCCCAGGTTACGGAAAACCTTCAACATGTTGAAGTTTACTTTCCGTCGCATGCCTGGCATACGAAAATTTTAAAGAAACTAGTGTTTTTTTTTTGTTTTATTTGTTTGTTTGTTTGTTTTTTTTTATACTTTTTTGACGTACGTAATATAATACAGTTTGTCTATTCTCTAAGATTAAAAAATGAAGTGAAACTAAATATTAAGGTGTGGAAATATGCCAAGGAGCACATCATGTGTCAGTCACGGTTTTCTTGAAAGTGTCTAAAGGGGTAAAGAGCTGCAGTGCGTAACATGTGGCGGAAATCAGTCTTTAACTATCTGGCATAAAATGGGAATTTGAGCTGTTTTTTGTTACACTGGATTTGTTTGCACGTTTGTTCGTCGGTGTCACGGTAGTTTTGGAATTCGTTGTGAACAACTATTTTGGACATTAGTTTATCTTGATTCTTTTTGGACAAGTTAAGTTTCTATATTTTAGTTTTAATTAATTGTCATTCACCAAACAAAGAAACAAAGATATGAGCACGGCAGAGAAAAGAAAATAAAGACGCAAACATATACAAAAATGAACAACACGGACCCAATTAAAACCGTGGGTGAGATCAGGTGCACCGGAAGAGTAAGCATCTTCTGCTTCTTCTAAGACACCTGCCGTGTTGAACATTTCAACTCCAGTAGAGGAAAAACAAACTTTAGTGGCAAAGAATCTGTTGTCATCTGGGAAACATGCAGATATCACATAGTGGTCTACAAGATCGTGATGTCGACCTTAAAACTTCTGTAGTGATGACCTCAAGTTATGGGCAACATACCCTTGCTTAAGCAGCATATTTGTAGGCAACCGAGCCCTATAAAGGTAGAAACTGTATCGACCACAGGCCCCTGAGTAGCGAATGAGTTGGGAGAGGTAAACTCCACATGCCGGTGCTAATTAGAATCACGGTTGCTACAAAGAAAGGGGAAGTTGGCTATTGGAAAAGTGAAGTCATCGCGTTTGTCATATACTAAGTAGCCTAGTTTGTAGTGTACCTCTATTGTCAATTTCAAGATGAAGGTCAAGGAACGCGGCTGATGTGGAAATATCTGTAGTATCCCTAATTTCGAGCTCTTTTGGATAGATAAGATGAAGAAAATCACCAAAGCGAGGGTTGTTTAGTGATAAAATATCATCTATATAACCGAAGCTGAAATTAAAGGATTGTTCCAGTTTTTTATGCTTATTTTGAAGAAGCCCTTTGATGAATTCAGCTTCATATGAGTGGCGAAATACATCGGCTAAAAGAGGCGCACAGTTTGTGCCAATCGGAATTCTTATAGTCTGTTGAGAAACAAGTCCTCCAAACTGGACAAATATTTTAAACAGAAACATTTTAATCACTTCTTCCTCTGTATATTTTTTCTGTGATTCTGAGTCGTAGTTCAGTAGTGACACCGGCTGCCCCAGCTATCACTAGCTTGGCTGGTACTTCCCCTGAACTTCTGTTACAGGCTCCAGCCTAGCAGTTCTCCTTCAGAACTTAGGTTCTGAAGGGAATACTGCGCAGGCCTACATGGTCTATTGTAACTTCTAATGTAGAATCCAGGCCTTTGAACTCTCCAGGTCCCTTCAATCCAGTTTCTGGTATCGTCCTATTTCGTGTGCTCCAGTTGTGAGTTCCAGTTCTCATTTTTTGGACCAAAACACAGATACATTTCTTTCCTCCAGGCTTTAGAAATCTCTGTATGTTTGATTTTCCTCGACGGTTTCCTGGTTGTCCTACCCCCATCAGCTGAAGCTGGAGGTCCAAATCAGGTAGCTGGTCCTGTTGGTCAGGCAGATTCTGCATCCTTAGTTAGAGATTTTTTTCTCCAACTTTACAGATTTTGTTAAGGCAGAGTTTAGTTGAGGTTAGTTCGCTAAACTATCGCATCTCTGTTTTAGAGGATTCAGTGGCCATGGATAACACTGCATCTACTAACCCTATGGTTAGTGCAGTCTCTAATGCTATTCCTGCCAGTACAGCCCCTATTCCACCTGTTAGTCGTGTTTCCACTTCTAACCACTTGGTCAGTTCTGCTTCTTCGAAAGCTGTTGATGTTGTACCTTTTCTCTCTTCCGTTCATGCCAGTATGGAAGATGATAACTCGGATGATAATAAATTTTGTCTTTCTCCAGGCAGTAAAGAACATCAGTTCATTGACTATGACCTACTTAAGCAAGCAGGGGCTACATAGAAAAAGTATGTCTCCTCTGTTCCTGTCACAGAAGAGGTCCGTTATAGTAGAAACTGATCCTGGTTTTGTTTCAAAAGACCAACGTAGATCTAGAGTCTTTCATTTAATAAGGGACTTGGCAAAAGTTCCACTTGCATCGCTACCTAAGTCTAAAAGAGGTCACTCTTCTTTTGAGACTTCCTGTGGTTTAGTTCAGGAAATTACACATCCTTACTATGCCTTTTCCGAGTCTAACCATACGTCGTCAGCTTTACTTGTTTGCCTTTTATCATTTTATAATTTTTCTTGTGCAGTTCTCTGGTGGATTGGGCATATGATTGTGGTTTCGGCCACTGTAAGTGTTTCCTGTTATCTTTTCTACATTAATTTACTCACTATAAATAGTGCTCCTGGTGATGACACTGCAGATAAAATTATTTCAGGTTTTGGTGTACTTCTTCCTTCCCATGTGTTTTTATTTTTCAGATAAAGATTTCCCAATCTTTAATTCTACTTCGGGATGGATAGTACCTATTTGTGATAAAACTATGTCTACACTCATAGGTTTTAACTTGTTGACGGCTTGCGTCCGGCACAATCACTATATTCTAAGTCTGAGAATTTACTTAGAAATTCTTCACATGTTCTTGGTTCAGCAGAATATTATCCGTCAGCAGCGGGAGCATTCTTACAGGATATAGAGGGAAAAGGTATTTCAAAGTTAAAAGCCTTTTACACCAAAATAAAAAGGCTCTTGGTGCTTCTCAGTGTATCATTTAGGGCTCACTTGCTAATTTCTCTTTATCTAAACGGCAGGAAATTCTGTATAGTTCGAAGGTTTGAGAGTTTTTGAAAGTATCCTTTAACAGACAAGTTTTTTGGTCTATTCTTAGAAAAGGTTCGGGAGGAGATTAGTAAAGGTCCTCAGCCTATCAGTGTTAATGTCAGAGTATATGAAGGAAAATGCACCGTTTCTGCTACTCAGGCCTCTCAGTCTTCGTTTTTCCCTCAAGGAAGAGAAGGGCCATTCTTATAAGCCTACTACTTCTGTTTATACTGCTTCTAAACAATCCCAAAAGTCTCTAGAAGATGGTAAGAAGTCTGGTTATCGTCCATAGGTCATTGCCCATTCGTTTGATATTGACACCTCCAGTGGAAGAGGAATTTTCTGTTCCTCCTACAAATATTCCAGTATGAGGGAAGTTAACCCACATTTTAGATCACTACAGATCATTGGATTTTATCAATACATCGAGTGAGTCTACTTCTTCCTTTCAGTGATTCACCTCCCCTTTATGCTATTTCGATTCCCTTTACAATTCTGATGGATCCACAGAAGCTTCTTTTTCTTCCAGAGGAGGTATCTAACTTTTTTTGCAGAATGCAACAATAGAGGAAGGTTTTTATTCATGAACTTTTGGTCGCCAAGATAATTGGAGGTATGAGACCGGTCATAGACCTTTGCATTCTAAACACTTACTGATTGTTCCCCATTTCAAAATGGAAACAAACAGATCTATTCGAGCTTCTGTGCTTCAAGGCACGTGGGCCACTTCTTTAGATATAGCAGACGCTTACTATCATTGTCCAGTTGCTCCTTCCTACAGGAAGTACCTCCGTTTGGGGACAACAAGCTCTGATAGTTCAGGGCTCTACCGTTTGGCCTGGATATAGCTCCATTGGTTTTCACCAAAATTTTCCAAGTTGCCCTAGTTCATCTTCATACACAGTTCATTTAGATCAATAACTATCTGGACGATTCTCTCTTTTTTTTCTTTTTTTTTTTAAACACATAACAAAATTCTTTGTTGCACTAAAAATGCCTTAAACAGACATTTACGGGTCCAGAGATCCCCTATAAGTTGTAGTATAATGTATGGTATATAGAACAATCATACATCATTAACCTTATAGTCGTTTAGTGAAGTTACAATACCTGGACGATTCTCTACTGAAAGAATACGACCCAGTTACTCTTGTTACCCACACTCTGGATGTTTTAATCCTGATTTCATTGAAAAAGTCGGGTCGGGTTGTTTCGTTCTCAGGACTTTGTTTTTGGGGGGAACATTTCAGAACAGATCTTGGTTTTTGTACTTTAAGTCTTTGGTTCAGATGGTACAGTCAATACTATCTCAACAATCAGTCTCAGCTCGCCAAATCTCTCGTCTTCTTGGATTCATAGCAGACGTGCTTCATTGGGGCGTTTTCACATTCCTCCACTCCTGCTCTATCTACTAGAATATTAAACTCCAGCTTCTCAGGGTTGGGAAGACTCGGTTCTAATCTTGGAATCCTTGACCCTATCTCAGGTGGTGGACCTTACACTACAATATTCTTCAAGTTGTCCCTTTTCTCCCTTTTCCCTCGTACCAGTCACTGCGTTTTAAACAGACGCATCAACTCTAGGATGGAGAGCGTGTCTGGAGGGTAAAACAGTTTCGGGTTTTTGGTCTCATCTTCTTCAGAGGGAACACATTAACCTTCTAGAAATGAAGGCAGCTATTTTGTTCCTTTCTTACTTCATAGATCATTTGTCAGTTTGTCATCTTTTCCTGGTCACTGACAGCTCGACAGTGGTAGCCTACCTGCAAGACCAGGGATGAACACACTGTCACTATCTGTTTTTTAGCTGTCTAAATATATTCTTGTCTTGTGCTTCAAACACCAGATTCGTCTGGTGGTAAGATACATTCCAGGCAGATTAAATCTTCTTGCCTACACCATGATCAGGTCCCTGGTTCCAGTCAACACGGAGTGGGAGCTTCATCAGACGGTATTCAGGTCTATAACTCTCATAAAATAGATCTGTTTGCGACCTGTCTAAACTATCAGTCTTTGTCTCTCCTATTAGAGGCCCGAAAGCTTTCGCAGTGCACGCCATAACTCCCTCTCGAGAAGGAATGTTTGCCTACAAATTAACCTTTCAGATTTCTAGCATCAGTTCGTTGCACGATTTCTACAGAGAGAAGCCAGATCATAGTTATTGGTCCGGATTGACAAAACCAGTTTGGTTCTCGGAATTATTTCGTCTGTCACGTGCACGTCCACTTGCACTTCCACTCAGACAGGATCTTCTGTCTCAGTGCAAGGGTCAGTTCTTCATCAGTCTCCAGAAAATCATTGCTCTTTAAACAGAATAAATCAGAATAACATCAGAAAGACAGGTTTTTCCGAGTAAGCTTCCAAACATAGAACCGATTCAATAAATCTGTCCCCACCTTGAGTTGGTAACGTGTATATTTTTTTGTAAGGTTCTGTGTTAAAGAAAACACAATGTCATCAAATGTACACGCAAACAGAAGAAATATTGTGTACATTCATACACAATGTAGCATTTGTCATCGTTTAACAAAGGAACTTCCACTTATTGATATACAACCAATCAATGAATCAGTCAAAACGTCACTGCATTTGATTGGTCAAGAAGATCACTAGACCGAATGGTGCAAATATTACCTATTTATAGTTTATGTTTTCTATTTGGACTTTTATTTTTGTTTTTATTTTTTAATTTTTGCTGTTGCCCTATCTTCTGCTATTCCCTTTTATTCCGGTGTATCCACATCAAAGGAGTTATCTACTATTTTGCAGAAAGCAGAAATAGAGCAAGTTCCTCAGTGTGATCTGATCCAGGTTTTAACTCCCGAACTTTCTC
>MJUU01055000.1:106141-118888 GCA_002080025.1 Modiolus philippinarum | reverse complement strand
TTGATACTACTGATTGGCTGACTGGATGCTTTCGGATACTCTCAAAATCTATGATGGTAAATATTTATGTAATAAAATTCAATTTTACTATAAAAATTTAGTATTTCATCGAAGGTGAGGGAGACTGTTGAAGTATTTAAGGCTTCCATGTCAAATTCAGCATTAAGGTATATTTCTTGGTTGCTATGCAGAGTAATCATAAAACTTTGCAAGCAGGTGCATCATAAATCAGGATTACTTAGTCTCAAAAAAGGTCTCATAAGTTGTCAAAATGTCCATATGCAGAAACAAAATTTACAGCAACTTCGGTATTTTGTTATTTTACCTACATTTTCTGCCTCACTGCATTGCATTAAATTTTAGGTCCAAGTTCATATCTCAATTACTGTACACGGAAAAATTTATCTAAACTTGCATGTGCATGTATCTTTGACTTATATTTTCTGCTTCATTGAGCTACATTCAATTTCAGATCCATGTTCATATCCCAATTACTGTACATGGAAGTGTGACAGGACAGCCTACCTGCGTTGTAGTAGGTACACTGAAATAGCCAGTAAATCCTCTGAGCTGATGGATCGATTCTTTAGCTCACTCGGTTGAAGACTGGCTTGAGTGCTGGGGGTCCAGTGTTCGATTTCTGTAGGTGATCTTGTGAATTTTGTATGGAGATTCATGCCTTCTGGTTACAGTAGAATCATCTATCCTTGCATGTGTATGCATCTTTGGTGGTTGGTCAATCCAGGCAAAATAAGATCACATCTACATTTTCTGAATGATCAACCTACATTAAAGTTAAGGTCCGAGTCTATAGGGAGAACCAACTTATCTTGCATCTCATGCATCTTTGGTGATGGGTAAACATCCATACAAAATTTGATTTCTCTGACATATATTTTCGATTTTGATTGCCTTACATTCAATTGTAGGTCCAAGTTTTGTTCACAGAAGAATTATCTAACCTTGCATGTGCATGCCTTTGGTGGTAGGTTTACATCCTGGAACAAGAGCTCTCAAGAGTTGTATCGCTCACCTGAACCATGGTTAATACATTACACAAATAAACTTCTATGTAAAAGGGTCTTAATTTCAAACAATGTAAAACAAATCTTTGTCATATGGTTCAACATTTAACCATTTTCTACTATTACCTGTAATCTTGATCAGCACCTCAAAGGTAACACTCATGCAATGGTTCTTTTGACAGTCTAAATGCAGTAAGCAGTTCTCTAAGAGATCTTTGTTTGCATTTCCCATGGGGTTCAATGTTAAACTAAGTTCCTTGCTGGTAGCCATGTTGGATGACTGATCACCACTTGGTCAGCATCTCATAAGTATCATTCATCCCAAGTTTTGTTTAAAACCATTATGTGATTCTCTAAACGATCTTTGCATGCACTTTCCTTAAAGTCAAATGATAAAACTAAGTTCATCATTGGTGGCCATGTTGGATGAAGGATCAGCACCAAGGTAACAACATTTGGTCACCTTACAAGTATCATTCATGCAATGTTTAAGTGCATATAGTGGTTCTCGCAAGATCTTTGTATGCATTTCCCAATTTGGGTCCAGTGTTAAAACTAAGTTCACCTCTGGCAGCCATGTTAGATGATGGATCAGCACCAAAGTGACAACAATTGGTCAATACCTCACAAGCATCATTTATGTCTGCTTTAAATCTGTAAAGTGGGATATTTTTGCATTGTTTCTTTTATTGCAGACTAAAATTGTGAAAATAAGTTCAGCGAAAATATTATCAATTCTTATTCACCAAATATTGCATTTCACTTGCGGAGATCTGATGCAACAATTGTTTTTTTTTCATTACATATTTAGTTATTCTTACTTTACAAAAATTACAATTAATTTTCTTCTTAGACATTAATGCGTTTAATCAGATAAATGTATTGTTATTGTCATTAACTGTGAAATAAACTAGTCACCTGTAGCATGCAGAGCATACATTAATTAGTCTAATGATTGCAAGTCAAGTAATTCAATTATTGCAATAATTTTCACAATTATAAACATTTATTATTTTTGCCCATATTTTTCATCTTGTCCTACGAAAAAAACATACAGAAATTTAGGTGATCCAGGAAAATTTAAAATGCTAAGATTTTTTGCCTACCTTTTCTACTAAAATCCTGAAATTCTAACCTGCTATCCGGTAAATTCAATGGACACAAAGTGATGGCAAATGCTCACCCTGTTTATAGCTAGGTGAGCTAAAAATAACGTCATGTTGCCCTACAATTTCCCAATGACTGACATACATTCAAGTAAATGTCCAAGTTCATATCACAGTAATAGTACATGGTAGGATTATTGAACCTTGCATGTACATGCATTCAGGAAAAATATAATTATTGTGATTAAACCTTGTAATTGTTGATTACTGATGTTTTTGAAATGTATTACATTCCATTACAACTTCAATACAACTATCCATTACAATTACACAAACTCTATTGTGCAATAGCTATTGAAAGAGGTAAAAGCATTTTGGATAAGCACAGTAAAATTAAGGCAGATCTCATGATTACTGGATTTGCACACAAATACAATACTCTTTGCTGTTTTTTTTAGCTGGAACAAGAACATTATAGAGTAAAACATCTTGCATTTCTATGAGGTGCAAAAATTTATGACAATTCAAATCACTGTAATGCTGTCTATCATAACAACAGAATACCGAAAGAACAAAGGAGATAAACTATTCCATGTTATTTATTTTGGATACTGTATATATTCATTGATTTTGTTTACCAGATGTACATTCCCTACAAAGATAAAATATATCGTCAAAAAAGCAGTTTTCATTTGAAAAATAAATTTTCCCTCTAAAAAATAAAGTTTTCCATCATTTTTAATGGTCCTAAATAATTAAGCAGTGTTATAAAATAAATATGGTAAATTGAACTCAAAGTTTATGCCACAATGTTAAAGTCAATAATCTGATAAATGACAAAACAAAAAATAAGATGTATTTTATTATATGAAACATGTATAAAACATACAATACACTAGACTTCTAAATAACTCTCTCCCCATATACATATAAAAATATGAATTTAACAAGGCATTTCAGGCAATCAACAGACACAAATGAATATCATCAATAAAAAACCTCTAGCTGATTCAATCTCTGAAACAGAGGTGTATAACTCTTCCTCTGTCAGATTGTTAGCTCTGCTGAAACGTGTCCTACATATTGGATTTACCACACCCTTTTCACAGCCTTACCTCACACTTTGACATCATATAAATAGGCCATTTTGAGAGAAACCTCTCCTTCCAGTGTGGCAGAGGTGATATCTGATGCAGGAAGAGCTATGAAGCTCTGTTTTGGAGATTATATGTGATTATAAAATCAAGATGTACTTTTGCTGCTCAAAAAAGTTCTAACTCTTAAAAGCACTACACTAAACTACTTTAAACTATTTCTATACAAAAAGATATCATGAAATTAACAAAAGTATTACTTTTCATAATTTTTGTTTGGTTCATTTAATTATGTTTGTTGTAAAGGGATTAAACATTGTTTGAACTGTCATTAAAGCTTACTAGGGCTTGATTATTTTTGGCATTTAGACACATTGAAACTTCCTGTACTTGCTGAAACTTACTGAAATGTAGTCTGTTGAAAACTACCTCAAATAATTTATAAAACCAATCGTAATAAGAGATCTATGTAAATTCAAAGTCTAGATATTTAGTAGCTATCCTTTTAAGTCTTTGATTTATATCATAGTTCTACTGTCAAAAGTGTAAAACAATTAAAAGTTTAGCATTAGACAGAATTTTTATTGTTAGCCCTTGAGACTTTATAACTATGATAACCAACCACTTGTTAAGATAGATTTTATTTCTTTATTTCTGTTTTAAACCCATTTTTCATATTTTCCAGAATAAACCCTAATAAGAGCCTCTTTAATAAACATTGTGATGCAAAGGAAATGAAATAAAATTGACATGAACAGCATAAGAATAGAGAATGTAATTTCCATGTCCTTTTATAAATGAACTTTGTTTGTTTCCATTGATTTATTCACTTTTTTACCCTTTTAGGGACCATTTAGGGCTTGCTATATGGTGTGAGGTTCCTCATTGTGTTGAAAACCGTAGTTGACCCCTAGATGCTTTGTTTTGGGTCGTTTTAACCTGGATATGGGATGTTGTCTCCTTGACATTTACCCCATTTCCTTTCTTTTTCATATTTACATATCTACATACAAAATTTCAATATTTTATCAAGTTCAATTATTTTGAAATTGAGGTTCAGATNTTGACCTGAACAGCATAAGAATAGAGAATGTAATTTCCATGTCCTTTTATAAATGAACTTTGTTTGTTTCCATTGATTTATTCACTTTTTTACCTTTTGGGGCCATTTAGGGTTTGCTATATGGTGTGAGGTTCCTCACTGAGTTGAAGACTGTACGGTGACCCCTAGATGCTTTGTTTTGGGTCGTTTTAACCTGGATATGGGATGTTGTCTCCTCGACATTTACCCCATTTCCTTTCTTTTTCATATTTACATATCTACATACAAAAATTCAATATTTTATCAAGTTCAATTATTTTGAAATTGAGGTTCAGATATCCACAATTAACTTAATCATAAAAAACCTAAGGGTAAATCCTGATAAGAAAACAACTTAAAATGGCCTGGAAAATGTGCACTGCTTTTAAAACAATAAATACACATTCACACTAATTGGGAAACATCACATTGACAAACTATAATGAATGTCCTAAAACACCAACACCATGACAATGACCAAAATTCTATATCAAAATGTAGAAAAAAAGATGTAAAAAAATTCCAGATAACTTCTGACAAATGTTTGCCAAGTATCATCAACCATCTTGGTACAAAATCAAAAACAAGGGAAACACAACTCCAATACCAACAAAATTAAATTTAAATTGATCTAACATAAAAAACAAGATGTGTTTGTGAAACACTATATATGCCCCCAGATTCTACAGTAAAATATATGAAAATACCCAATTTTACCCCTTTCTGACCTCTGTGACCTTGACCTTTGACCTAATTTTTTGCATATATATGTTCCTCTTGACAAGACCTATACATTAGCCAAGTATTAAAAGTCTATCTCACATAGTTAAAAAGTTGTTTATTACCATAAAAACTCCCAATTAATCCCCTTTATTCTGAAAGGGATGAAGCCCCTTTAGGCCTCTTGTTTATTGAAATGGTTTTAATTGTTAAATGTATCTGTTTAAATATGTAATAAGAAACCTATAAAAAAAATAATGCACCAAGACCTGATAAAAAAAATTTCAATTTCATTTTTTTCCATTTGTACCCCTTTGGACCTCTTGTTTCTCAAAAACGGTAAATGCTACCTCAAATCTGTCTACATACTACAGTTGCGCAATTTATTAGCAATAACATAAAACAAACCCCATCTCGATAGGATAAATAACTAGAGGCTCAGAGACTGAGCCTGTATCGCTCACCTGTCAAAATGCTTCTACACCATACATGACTAAAAAAGATGTTTCCTTACCAATGGGGTCAAATGTTTAGCTATGTTCTTCGTTAGCACCCATGTTTTTTGTCTGATCCTATTGAAATGAATAATTTTTGCAAAGGATCTTCTATACATTTCAGATATGCTGGTGGCCATGTTTTCTCACAGATCGAAAACATTTCGGCAAACTAAGAAAAGGACCTTCCATACATCATTCCTGTAAAGTTTGGTTCAATTTGCTTCAGTAGCTTCAGAGGAGATAGTCAATATATGCTTTTCCCATAGGGTTCCATGTAAAAGTATGTTATGCTTTGGCGGCCATGTTTTTTCGCAGATCGAAAAAATTTCAGCAAACTAAGTAAAGGACCTTCCATACATCATTCCTGTAAAGTTTGGTTCCATTTGCTTCAGTAACTTCAGAGGAGATAGCAAATATTTGCTCCATGTTAAACTATGTTCTGTGCTGGCGGCCATGTTTTTTTCACGGATTGAAAAAATTTCGGCAAACTAAGTAAAGGACCTTCCATACATCATTCCTGTAAAGTTTGGTTCCATTTGCTTCAGTAACGTCAGAGGAGATAGCAAATATATGCTTTTCCCATAGGGTCCCATGTTAAACTATGTTCTGCGCTGGCGGCCATGTTTTTTCACGGATCGAAAACATTTAGGCAAACTAAGTAAAGGACCTTCCATACATCATTCCTGTAAAGTTTGGTTCAAGTTGCTTCAGTAGCTTCAGAGGAGATAGCAAATATATGCTTTTCCCATAGGGTCCCATGTTAAACTATGTTCTGCGCTGGCGGCCATGTTTTTTCACGGATCGAAAACATTTCGGCAAACTAAGTAAAGGACCTTCTATACATCATTCCTTTAAAGTTTGGTTCCATTTGCTTCAGTAACTTCAGAGAAGTAGCAAATATATGCTTATATAATAAGAAACAGAGTAAAAACAATAAGTCTCCACAAACTTCGTTTGGGAGACTTAACTATCTTCTGCGCTGGCGGCCATATTTTTTCACGGATCTAAAAAATTTCGGCAAACTAAGTAAAGGACCTTCCATACAGCATTCCTGTAAAGTTTGGTTCAATTTGCTTCAGTAGCTTCAGAGGAGATAGCAAATATAAGCTTTTCCCATAGGGTCCCATGTTAAACTATGTTCTGTGCTGGCGGCCATGTTTTTTTCACGGATTGAAAAAAAATCGGCAAACTAAGTAAAGGACTTTCCATACATCATTCCTGTAAAGTTTGGTTCCATTTGCTTCAGTGACTTTAAAGGAGATAGCAAATATTTGCCTTTCCCATAGGGTCCCATGTTCAACTTTGTTCTGTGCTGGCGGCCATGTTTTTTCACAGATCGAAAAAATATTGGCAAACTAAGTAAAAGACCTTCCATACATCATTTCTGTAAAGTTTGGTTCCATTTTCTTCAGTAACTTCAGAGGAGATAGCAAATATTTGCTTTTCCCATAGAGTCATATGTTAAACTATGTTCTGCGCTGGCGGCCATGTTTTTTCACGGATTGAAAAAATTTCGGCAAACTAAGTAAAGGACCTTCCATACATCATTCCTGTAAAGTTTCGTTGAAATTGGTTCAGTGGTTTCAGAGGAGATAGCCAAAATGTGAAAAGTTTACGGACGGACGGACAGACGGACGGACGGACGGACGACGGACAGACGGACGACGGACGCCAAGTGATGGCAAAAGCTCACATGGCCTTTAGGCCAGGTGAGCTAATAAGGATTCTACAGTCAAATATGTTAAAACAGCCAATTTCACCCCTTTTTAACCTCTGTGACCTTGACCTTGACCTTTGACCTGAACTGATTTTTTCCCCCATATTTATGTTCCTCTTGAGTAGACCTATGCACGTGCCAAGTATGAAAATTCTATCTTGCATAGTTCAAAAGTTATACCCCAGGTTAAAGACAGGACAAAAACAATATGCCCCCCAATCCTGGATCTGGGGGCATAAAAAAAGAACAGGGTTGAGTACAGTATGATTTGACTGTTCATAGAGGTATATATTTGGGCACAAACAACCCTAATGTTAACAAAACAGCATTTAAACCCAGACAGAAATAAAACCATACTTTTTTACAAAATACGTAAGTAATACCTAACATGTAAAGTTCTTCCCCAACTAGTTTTTCATAAATTCAATATCTCTGACCCTGCGATTACATCTCTACATCATTTTCAAAGCATAACATTTTTATCTATGACCCTGCGATTACATCTCTATGCCATTTTCAATGCATAACATTTATATTGATTGTCATACTGAGAATCTCTTTCTCCACATACTAATACTAAGCACCATTACAATGAATAAAAGCTACTTTTAAGGTAATTAGAACTACTCTTCATTAATTTCAACTTTAAATTGAATTGAACTTGAAGAAATATTTGTTGATTTTATTTAAGCAATTTTACAGTTACAATTTACCCTAAAAACTGTAGTTAAAATATAAGACTTTGATTAAAGAAAATATTTTAATTTGTGCTTCAAAAATAACTAAATTGTGCAGATACAAACTTGACCTTTAACAAGTGAAAAATAAACATAGTTGCAAAAATTTCTCAGTAAATAGTGGTTGTTACTTGTTCCATAATGTGAATTAAACATTTACATGCATAAAAATCTACTGAGGTAGAATATGAACATTTGCAACATATATGTAAACACTCTACTGACAAATGTATAATAAACAACCAAATCTACAAACAAAATGTACCTCATGTATAATATATTGAGAGTTAAATATAATAACAGTATATAACCCGTATAAAAATACAAACATGATTTAAAATGGTAGGTATAAAATCTAAATATGTAGTGAAAATATGGAGACAACTAAACATGGATAAGTTGATGGAAAATCTAAATATGTAGTGACAATATGGAGACAATCAAACTTGAAAAAGATGATAATATAAAAAAATGTCAAAATATTCAGCAGATAAAATCTAATAACCATGTACATTAAATCATAAAACTAGAGACAACAAATACACAAAAAAATAGCAGCATTTCAAAAATAGAAGACAGAGACAATTTTGTGATATTATGTTCCTCCCCTACAAAATACAATATAAAAAGTTCTTTTAAGTCATAAGACTGACAAATTTTATTATTATTTTCTTAAACTTTTAGACTCCAGTGATTTGTTCAATTGTGGTCACATGATCTTGTATATTTCTTCTAGTTGTCAATAAATTTAAGAATTGACTTTACGAATTGACTTCTGCTAAAAATAGATCAGTTTTACATTATCATAAAGAATGGATAAAAGACGAATTGACTTTACATACTAACTATGTACTAAAAATACATCATCAAAAGTTTCTTTTATTAAACTGTAATTTTTTTCTAATTTACTGGTTTGTCTATTTCCAATATACAATACAGGCGTATATTTAGTTCCATGAATCTAACAGAAAATATGGATGCAGACAAGAAATCAAATCAACAAACATCATATGAAACTGAGATTTATCAACTTAAGTCCCTATAAAAACCCTTAAATCTGGAAAATAAAAAAACTATTATAGCCTATTAAGTTCGGTCAATATACCTTTCTCATGTTAATAAATTTCTGCATTGACCTCATCAATAGGCTATAATTGTATGTTATCTATTTAACTGTTATATTACAAAGCATTATTTCTTGTTACACATTCTTATTTTTTTCTATTCTTGATACACATGTAAATAAAAGATCTACAAGTGATTCTCTAATTTCTTACAAATTTAACCAACACCTGACCATTATTTCTCTTCTCTAGAGAAAGAATATCTCACATGAAATTTCCTACCAAATCTATTCGGAACATAATTCTTGGTGTTAAAACATTATGTCATTAAAGAAACATTTTCTACAACTTAAACATGTTAATTAAAAATTTTCTCACAAGCCTCATTTTTCATGAACTCTATGTGAGAAATTTCATAATCAACTTGTTCTCATTGTAGAAACTATACTTCTATAAAAGTTAATACAGAAGATGTATTTCTGCTGAAGGCAAGTTGATTGTAAAACTCAATGCCAACTAATAGTTTGGCATTAAATTTCAATCAATCAATTAATCAAACAATACTCTGTCACTCCATTTAAGCTTGGGCAAATACAGACGAATGATCTTCAGATCTTAACAATATAATAAGTAGTAAATATACACAAAATCCAGTAACATAAAATACTCAGGCACTGACATAAATAAACTTTGTGACTAAGTACATATCTAAATTGTCTGAATTCACCATTTCTAAAAATAAAGGATAGTGGATGAACAACTGAACTGAATATATTTTAATGTATTTCAAAAAATGATATCAATACTGAATTTAAGATATTCAATTTATTTCGTCATCATGGCCAATATCGAGCAAACTTCTGAAACTGCCTCAGACCAATCAAAATCTTTGGTCTATTTTACCAACAATGCAAAGTTTATGAAATGGCAATTTAGTAATTACATCTGAGTAAAATGCAGAAGTATATCAATAACAACTCAGTAACATGTCAACGATTTCCTTCTAATGTATAGCTAGAAACTTTTGTGGGGTTTTATTTTTGCTATTCCTGCGGGTACGAGTCTTTCGCAAAGTTTTAAGCCGTAAAATTTAATACCATTCCCACAAATCTTTATAAAAATATCAGAAGTGATCAAAATACTTACACCTCTTACTGCAAAATGGCTTGTGAAGGTGCAAAAGTACATTTCTAATGAACCCAAGATCCTATGTAACAGATTTAAATCAGCATTAATTTTTGAAATCGTGGAGGACATAATTCTATTAAACTTATTGAACAAGTGACGGCGGATTTGAATTTTGTATTTTATCAACTGATGCTATTACAGGGTTTTATGACTTAAGTGTATTTTACAGATGTAATAAGACCATTATTTTACTCTTTATTTTTTAACCTAAATTCGAACTGCAAAAATTAAACCCACGGAAAAAAGAAAAAAAACACCCTGATTTTAGACCAAATCTGGAAAACATTACCTGCAAAAATTTGCCACTATACGGTATACAAAAGTAAACATTCAAACAAGAGACATCAATATCAGTACATATTTTATCAAAAAACTATGGCAGCAAAATAACTCATTAAAAACTTGACTTAGATATCACATTCATTAACAAAACAAAATACCAACACCAAAAACAAAACAAAAAATTAAGAGGTAAATGAGGCCTACAGGAATGTAAATAAAGATTGAAGAAGAAAGTGAGAATATATATGAAGTGATTACTCTATACAACCTCCCACCTTGATCTGTTCCACCTCCCACCCTCCGTTTCTACCATATCCCTCTCTTTTCTCCAACCTCTTTCCCATCTCCAACCATGTAATCTAGAACACCCAATCTTCTGAAACCCCTCTATGCCCACCTCTTGTTAAATTTATGATAAAAATGACTAATATCCCATATCCTAAATACACCTCCTTTTTGTTTCAGAAAAGAAAACATAAAGAACATCAACCTTACATAACTGGAATAATATGTATACAATGTATAATAGTAAGAATAATGGACAGTGGCTTCATGTCTCATTATCAACTACAGATTTCTTGGGAAAATTTAGTACAATGCTCTATTTCAGTAGCAAGCATTTTTGAGGGCAACTTCCTGTTTCAGTATCAATTCCTGATATTTTTAGGTAGTGTTGTATTTAGTTCTAGTAGTAGGCATTGTGTAGGGTAACTGCTTGTTTCAAAGTAGGATCCTGACTTCCATGGAAAGTGTTGCATAAGAGATATTTCAGATTCTGACGAAACTCGACGTAACCCAACGAAAGGAACCTTTCACGACGAACCAGAACCTAAATAACACGAAGGGGACCATTAGCTGAAGATATTATCTTATTCATTTCCAATATTATTTTTTAATTACTTAGAAAACTGTTATTAAATACATTTGTTTATCAAGCTTATTAAATCATCATCCTCGCCTTACACATATAATATTAGACATTATTCATATAGAAATCAAATCTTGAAGAGTCTGTTACCGGTCGAGTGCACCCTTTCATTGGTAGCCTGCCAAGTCCGTGATTGTCGGTTAATAAATATGTTTAACCATTGAGATACGAAAAGATCAACACAGCGAAATCCTGACCAAAATTTTAAGAATGGAATTGAATAAATCGTAACTGAAACGCCAACTTGAACAAAACAATTTCACTCTGTCGACATAAAACTATTTCTAATAAAACTTGCTTCAATCACGGACCATATAAATACTTTCAAGGCGCACAGTAAAGGACTTTTTTAACGGCATAGCTGAAATGTAAAATGTATCCCTTGAGCGGATTTTGGACGACGGGAGTTTTATTTCTTATGAATTTTGATTGATTGTTTTTTTATTTGTGTCTGTGTGTGTTTTCTTTCTTTTTTTTTCTTTTTTTTTGGCAGAATTCGTTTTAGCATTTGTTTTCTAACATGAATTTTATTGTTCTACAAAATTAATATAAATTTGTACCAATAAATTAATTCTAAATAATACTAGTAGTCTGGAGATATTGTCTTTTAACCCTAAAATGACCAATTCAATCAACACATCCCTATAAATTTCCACCGACTTTTCTGATTGTAAGGAATAACTTAATACCTAAGTTATGAGGAAACTATAAGATCAATGACAATTCATTCAGTTGATCAAATGAGGCATTTTTTTAAAAAGATACAATGCGCAGTGAAGCAAATATTTAGACATCTCCAACATTGATCACATAGTTTTAAATATTAACTAAATTGGAATTATAAGGATTAAACATTATTTAAAAAACTTCGAAATAAGAAATAGCATGCTAACATGCATGCAATTCTGTTACATGCTTTGACAACATTGCATGTCTCACGCAATCGAATAAAGATTCGCTCGAACGATAACATGAATTCGAAGTTCCACTTTTTTCATACACGTGTCAAATTTGAAATCTACGCTTTTTCATAAAATGTGTCACCGTCTTTCCCATGCTAAAAACAAACAAACCAACAAACAGACAAAAAAAAACCATCAGTATACCATATATTGCTTTCAATGTCATGTATTATAAAAAAATCATGAACTGAGAGAGAAATGAATGTTAGAATGGAAGTCCGAAAAGCCAGAGATCAGTTCGTCTTTCCAAGATGCAGAATATATTATAGAACGAGTAAACCGTAGCTTTAACGCAGGGATCCTCCCCCCCAAAAAAACAAAAACAAACAAACAAACAAAAACAAAA
>MJUU01055000.1:94485-106102 GCA_002080025.1 Modiolus philippinarum | reverse complement strand
AAAAAAAAAAAAAAAACCAAATAAACAAACAAACAAACAAACAAAAACAAACAAACAAAAAACAAACAAACAAACAAACAAAAAAAACAACAAAAAACAAAACAAAAAACAAAAACAAGAAAAAAGATATATGAAACATAAGCGAGCAGGTTTCAACAATAAAAAGCATAACATAAGATCCATATAATACTATATAATTCTAATTATATCTAACTTAATGCCGTCAAATTTGAAATGGAGATGCCAAACACAGTAACAATCTGGAGAAAATGCATTATGATTGAAAGTTCAATATAAATAATCGGTCTACGGTTAAAGTAGAAGTCTCAACATGAACTGATTTGATCATCAAACTGACAAAATTAGAATTGAATTAGAAAGGTATTTAAAATATCTTATAGATCTGAGACAATGAAATGAGAGAAATCCTTATCTCTTATTTATGGAGACCCCCCCATCCATTGTGCAATGCATAAAGTATTTAATAGATATAATAAATGTTAAGTTGTCATATGACTGAAGTCCTATATGTAACATCACCAGTTAAACTTCATTTCTTGGACTTTGGACTGTGGTATCGGACTGTTACTTTACAAAACGTATGACTTACCTTTTTTAAATTTAAGAAGGACAACTCGATTGTCTTTCGTTCGTCTCTTTCGTAAGTCGTATGTACATACGAAAGCAACGAAACGAGACGTAGCGATTTACGAAGGAAATATGGTTCAGAATGAAGTTTTTTCAACTGCTTGGCCTAAATGAGTATTCAGTTACTGAATCACAGGATTAAAGTTGGAAGTGTTTACATTTTAAAATTCATTATTGCTTTTTAAAATTTTGAGCAATAACTAGTCCCCATACGTTTACGTTCTCTTTCGTCAAAATGTGAAATATCTCTATAAAGCCCTAGTAGTAATCATTGTGTAAGATAACTGCTCGTCTCAAAATAGGATCCGGAACTCCATGTAAAGCCTTATTTAGTCCTAGTAGTAGGCATTGTAAAGGGTAGCTGCTTGTCTAAGAATTAGGTCCCGACTTCCACAGAAATCCTTATTTAGTCCTAGTAGTAAGCGTTGTGAAGGGTAGCTGCTTGTCTAAGAATTAGGTCCTAACTTCCACAGAAATCCTTATTTAGTCCTAGTAGAAAGCGTTGTGAAGGGTAGCTGCTTGTCTAAGAATTAGGTCCTAACTTCCACAGAAATCCTTATTTAGTCCTAGTAGTAAGCGTTGTGAAGGGTAGCTGCTTGTCTAAGAATTATGGACNGTGGCTTCATGTCTCATTATCAACTACAGATTTCTTGGGAAAATTTAGTACAATGCTCTATTTCAGTAGCAAGCATTTTTGAGGGCAACTTCCTGTTTCAGTATCAATTCCTGATATTTTTAGGTAGTGTTGTATTTAGTTCTAGTAGTAGGCATTGTGTAGGGTAACTGCTTGTTTCAAAATAGGATCCTGACTTCCATGGAAAGTGTTGCATAAAGCCCTAGTAGTAATCATTGTGTAAGGTAACTGCTCGTCTCAAAATAGGATCCGGAACTCCATGTAAAGCCTTATTTAGTCCTAGTAGTAGGCATTGTGAAGGGTAGCTGCTTGTCTAAGAATTAGGTCCTAACTTCCACAGAAATCCTTATTTAGTCCTAGTAGTAGGCATTGTGAAGGGTAGCTGCTTGTCTAAGAATTAGGTCCCGACTTCCACAGAAAGTCGTATTTAGTCCTAGTAGTAGGCATTGTGTAGCGTAGCTGCTTGCCTCAGTATCAGATCCTGACTTCCATGGAAGGTATTATAAGATGATACTGTTTTCCACTTCTTTTCTCTCTGTAATGTAAAACATTTACTACTGATAAATCAACAAAATAAATAAAAGAGACAAAAAAACTGTAAACATACTTTTATTCATGAACAATTTAGTTTTACAAAGTTCATGAAAAAGAAAATAAGTATGCCTTCATGTAAATAAATTGCAACTGTGAAAACAAAGTGAAGGGGAATTGATTTGCAGTCAAATTTTATGGAAATAAGGGGGTGTGAAACTTAGGTTTACAGTAATCAGGGCATAAGAAATCAAGAGCTTAACGTTTTATAAGTATTTGTAAATACAATTTACTAGCATCTGTCAAACAAAGGCATAGATTATCTCATGACATACTTAATCTTTAAATATACCTTTGCCTGTCTAGCAATAACTTGAACACTATGTATGGATCAAACCCTTTTTTTTGCCCCGGTGTTCAAGTTTTAACATAAATAAACCTTGATAGTTCAAACCTCGAGCTGGGACTGTTTTCATTGGTTCCTGTTCGAGTCATGTAAGTTCAATTGTATCTAGGTCATTATATCTATTTTCAAAAATAAACTTACATCCTTAAGATTGAGATCTCCTTCACCCTCTCCAAAATGGAAATTCCAGACTTCTACCTCCCTCCAGGCATTATCTGTGTTAGCTGTGTCATCAAAATAACCTTTATATATCACATTGGTGGTGAAGGGTGTCCTTTGTCCTACTGCAGGAGATAACAGTCTGAAAAACTACCAAATAATATCACATCAGTAAGTAATGGTATTCTCAAATCCTAGCAATGGAAATAAGTAGTCTTAAAAAATATACAAAATAATATCACACTAGTGGTCATTCATGTCTATGGTACTTGCAGCAGAGATCACTATCTTTAAAACAATAAAAACTAGAGAATGTAGGAAAAATGAAAGGATATGGAGTGAATGTACATGTGACAAAATCGCACATGATACATAGAAAACTCAAGTTTATCAAGGACAGGCCTTTTATTCCTGTCTACATCTTGATGTCGCCTGAGGGTCTTCAACCACAGGTGAACAAGACATGGATGCCCCGCCAAAAAATTTATCGCAAAGATAAACTCATATTTAAATTGTTGTGTAAGCCATTTAATTGTCATTAATTTGGATAGTACTCATCAAGGCAATTAATTTGATGAAAAATCATTGTAGTATAAAGTGTAGTTGTTGAGAATTGACTCAAAGGCAAAACTTAACCAAAGTCACTGTAGCCTAAAATGTAGGTCAAAGCCACCTTATTGTCAATGACTTGGGTAGTACTCATCAAGGCAATTAATTTGATGAAATATCATTGTCCTATAATGTGAAAGTTGTTGAGAAATGAACTATAACGCAAAACTAAACCAAAATCACTGAAAAGTAAAATATAGGTTAAAGCCACCTAATTATCAGTGATTTGGGTGATACTCATCAAGGCAATTAATTTGATGAAACATCAGTGTGCTTTGATCTGTAGTTGTTGAGAAATGGACTTAAAACATAAAACTTAACCAGAGTCATTCAAGCATGCATATGAAATACAGGTCAAAGAGTCAATCTACCTAGTGAACTATGTAGATCTACCTACTGACCTATTTTCATTGTTCTAACTCTTACAGTTTCTGAGAAACAGACTTTAATGCAAACCTTAACCGGACGTATGGAAGTACGGAAGGACGGACAAGGGTAACACTATATGCCCCTTCCACATTCGTGGGCCCCGCATAAAAATATCAAAGAAGCATTTAAGCCTGTTCAAATTCCTGGTAGAGGAGATAACTGTCTGAAAACTTAAATATAATCACAATTTTTAAGTTCATGGTACAGGAGATAATTTTTAGAAACCAGAGGCTTACATGTGAGCCTGTATCGTTCACCTGGTGGCTATTGATCAAATAAGATTTTCAAACAGGGCTATATGATTGATGTGACAGCCAATTGATAGTAAAATCATTCATCTGGCAGATTCATGTTATAATGCCTAGTAAATAACATTTTTATGTATGAAATGGTTTTCAAGAATTAACAATTTACAACATTTTCCCATAGGGTACTATATTAAATTATGTTGCCTGTTGGAGGCCATTTTCTTTTTGTGAACTGCACAAGTATATAAAATTTGGTAGCTGACAATCATGTTACCATGCCTAGCTGTTATCAGCTTGGTATTTGAAATGGTTTTCGAGAATTAGGAATTTATAACATTTTCCCATAGGGCATGTTAAACTAAGATCGGCAGCGGCCTCAATCTTGGATTAATAATAAGTACTAAAATCATAGATTTGTTTAATGACCATCATGTTACCATGCCTTGTTAATATCAACTTAATGTAAAAAAATGTTTTTCCAAGAGTTAATAATTTACAACATTTTCCATACGGTCCCATGTTTAACTATGTTCCCCTGTGGTGGCCATCTTGGATGAGATGCAAACTTGTTGAATATATGTAGAAATTGTAGCTCTTGATAAGTTGAACATATTTGCTATTCAAACTTAATCTCTATCACTAATTGTTTTTGAAATAGAAGACAAATGTATGCAACAGCAGCCATGTTGTTTGGTCTTCAGACTAATCAAAGACAATTTTAAAACTGCATAACCTGGTGATGATTCGGGCCAAATTAGGTTACAAATGGCCTAGCTGTTTCAGAGGAGAAGATTTTTGAAATAGTTGATAGATGATGTATAAAATTACGAAAATTTGACAAATAAAGGGCAATAACTCTAACATGGGTATTAAGATTTTCTTCATAATTTCCAGAGGGGTAGATCTTTGTGTGCTAAACATTTTAGCAATTTCAAGTTGACTTCTATCTGTTCTAGTTTTTCCAATACAAACACCAAATTTTGAAAATTTTACTGAAAAGGGCAATGACTCCAAGATGGATTTCGGATTTTCTTCAAAATTGGAAGGCAAGTAGATCTTGCTATGCTGATCATATTCACCGCAGTCAGAATTTTTATATTTGCAAAAAACATCAATTTACCCATGTTCTATTTTGTTTGACCTGTCGACTAATGGAACACAATTTTGAGAAGCCATACCCTTGTGATAATTAGGCAAAGTTTTGTTTCATTTAGCACCATGGTTTTAGAGGAGAATATTTTTTTTAAATAGTTGAAAGACAGACAGATGGATGGACAATGGACGATGGACCCATAGTGATGGAAAAAGCTCACATGGCCTTTTAAGTCAGTTGAGCTACAAACTATAAAATGATAGCACAGCCATATAATAGGGTGTTCAAGATGTTGTTGAGAAGATAACTGTTTGGGTGAGAAACTACAAAATGATATAAATTTTCAAGGTTAATATTGTTTGAGGCCTAAGTATGGGACATAACTGTCTGAAAATAAAGGGCTACGCCAAGCGCAGCATGATACGACCGCAGCATGTCGACTACTGAAATTTGCACAAGTGTTAACTTAAATTAATATGGACACAGTAATTTGCTGGACACAATAAGAAAAATCTGTTTCACATATTTTGAAATATTGCAATTTGGCCCCTTTGACCCTTTATAGCTTGGAAACCATAAGACCTAAGCAAAATCTATTGCCATAGTAGTGAAAGCTTACACAATGAGAATAATCAAAAAAAAAAATTTGATGAAAAATGGAAGATTTCACATATTTCTAATAATTGCAATTTTGGCCTCTTTGACCCCTTATATCTTGGAAACGTTAAGAGCTACGACAAATCTGTTGACATACTACTGAAAGCTTACAATGAGAGGATTCAACGTAAAAAATCCCATCAAAATCTGATGAAAAATAAAAATTTTAGGTTATCCCCATGTTTGCAATTTTGGCCCCGTTGGGCCCCTCATATTTTGGAAAGGAAACAAGTTATCAAAAATCTGATGGTGCAGCACTAGTTAATTTTTCATAAGGAATCCATTGCAAAAAACTGCATCAAAATCGGACTTAAAATAAAAAAAATTAAAATTTTTGAAATTCGCCCCTTTTGGGCCCCATTTATCTAGTAAACGGTACATGCCACATGAAATCTGTTGGCATTAACTAGATAGAAAATTGTTTAAGGAGTACACTGAAAGAAACCCCATCAAAATCCTATAAATAATAAACATTCTACGGTAAAATATGTGAAAACACCAAATTTTGCCCTTTTTGGCCCCTTTTTTAGAAACAGGAGGGGCCACAAAACCCAAAACCATTCCTAGCCTTCCTTTGGTGCCAAGGAACATTTTGTAAAAATTTCAGAAGGTTTGATCAACTGGAACTTGAGTTATTGACCAAAAACAAGTGTCTACAGACGACAACGACGCCGATGACAACTACGATGACGACAGCACCATACCATTATACGGCCACAAATTTTTTGCGGTCGTATAAAAAAGTACTAAATACACAACATTTATTCTTTGAATCAGATCTTAGAATTTTAAAATGTATGTTTCACTAAATGATGGCAAATCCCAAAAAATTCAAGGTCTGAATCCCTCTTCTGACAACATCATTAAAGCCATTGCAGTCAGTGCCTCCTTTGACACAACAGCAAAGTGAATTTCCAAACTCATTCATCCTAGTCTAATCAGAGAAGAACCTCATGTACAAAGGTTTAAAACTTTGTTCTTAATACACAACTGCGAACTAATTTAAAATATTCTTTCTTGCTTGAAAAAGCGTAAGTGTCTCGGCAACAGATGATTGGTCTTTAAATAGACCATTTGCCCATTAGAATTCCCGAATTTGACCTCTTGTTTTACAAACTTATCCAAAGGGAAGCAACTCTAGACCGGACAAACATGAGAGGTTTCAAACGTAAACTAACCAAAATGTAAAAATTATTTTTTCTTGACCTGTACGGTTCCAAGCTTAATCTTTGGTGATTTTTATCAAAATAATATGACCTTTGTATATTTGTTTTGTTTTATATCTCCATAATTTCATATGCCAGGGTGCTGATTTATAAAGGGTTTCTTCAGTAAATGTGACAACTTGTCTGTTGTCATGTGATCTTGATTGAATAAAAATTAAAAGAACAGAATCGAAGTCGGTAATTGGCAAATGATCTATTCAGTGATCAATTTTTCAGATTATAATTGTGCTTTTATTCCTGTTGAAGTTTATATACTTAAGTGGCTTACCTTACATCTCATTTTATTTGCTAGTTAGAAAAGTACAAAATATTTCTCTTCAATAAATAATTACCTTTATCATATCATTTTCAGTCATATCTGGTTTAATATGAGTGGGTGTATCCTTTGTTGTGTAAGTAAGGAACTTTTTACATAAAGAACTATACATGGTCATATAACCAGAGTCTCCTCCCTGTAAAAAACAGTTCTGAATTAGTTAATCACAGTAAATCATAATATCAACTACAATCAAAGGAAGAATAGAAGTCTGTTTTAAAGGTGTAAATATGCAAGAATTATGCTTGATATCAGTTGGAAAAAATAGATATCACAGTATTTTTTTTTATTTCTGATCTTGATATGGTGTTTATAGTGTTTTCAATTTTTTGCTTCAAATATATGTAGGCTTATGTCCAAGTCAAATTTCATTCAAAAATATCCTAGAAGCAATATATTCATCAAATTATCAAATTTTTACAATCTCTTGTTACTCTGGCTGTGCTTTGGGAAGGGATGGGTGCAGATGATGGTTCTGTCTCTTGATTTGTAAGTTTGCATTCAACTTTGATTTAAGATGAAAGTCAACTATTTGAGCATCACCAAGAAACCAAATTATTCACCGAATTCCAGTCTATTTCAGCTACAATGGCCTTCACTTTGGAGGTCATGATCTGAAAATAAACTGGAGCAATGCCACAAAAAGATATCCTAGCATCCTCATTTTCCAAAATTATATAAAATTTTAAACAGCAACCATATTCCTTAATGTCAATCTTCAGGAGGTGTACTACAACTGTGCACCATTTAACATATTCAAATTAACCATTTTATGTCCTGACAACATCCCCTCCAAAATTATGAGAAAATTCTTTATTTTGAATCATCTCCCTTGCAAATTTTGAACAACAACTATTTTATTCCATGCACATCTTCAGGCTATATACTATAATATTTCATCAAATCTAATAAACTATACAGGGGGACATGTACTTGCAAGGTTCCTCCAATGCCCCTTTTTCAGGAAATATATTTAAGTTGAATTATCTCCCTCTCCTAATTTTGAACACTATTTATATTACTTCATGCACATCTTCAGTTGGTAAACTACAACTGTACAACTACAACATTTCATCAAAATTTTTTAAAAAGTCTGTTCTCCAGAATCCCACATTTTGCTGCCATTTTCCCATTTTCCAGATATTTTTAGCCCCCTTTTCTCAATCCAAGATTTCTATCCAATTTTCCCACTTCCCACTTGTTGTGTTTTCCCATTTCTATTTTTTTACTTCTTTCTCCAAGCCCCCTCAGTAAAGTCAAAACAAATACATGTCAGAGGTGACAATATTTTGTTACTTACTCTTGGTAATTTACTTTCTACATTTTCGTTTTCTTTAACAGCTATAACTTCCAGTACTTTTTTGCCATCAATAATCATAGGTTCTTTTGAGTGTTCTTTTTTCTTCCAACGTGTTATAACTACCATGACGTTATGATTAGGTCCCCATCTTATCAGCCTTCCTCTACCACGCAAACCTGTCCTTCCTTTTGGATTTCTGTAGAAAAGAATAACAAATATACACATCTGCTAAACTGGAATAAAAGTAATTTTGCATGAGTTGATGGAAAAGTTTTCATTTTTATTGTAAATTATAGGTGTGACATGACAAGTTTCTGTATTTTTCAGCAATACGCTATCGGATGGTGCTGTAAGTGGGCAAATTGACTTAGAAATGCATGAATGTGCATGATGGACGTCTTCTTGTTGAAACTCTAAGGTTGCCCAGTATAACAAAATTCTAATATCATGAATCTATTGTTTAATACAGTTCCAAGAAAACACTTAAGAATAAATTACTACACTGGTTCAATCCTAGTGAACAAGACATTGAAGTGGGTCATTAGCGGGTTGAGTGGGAAGAGAGATCAGCAGCCAGCAAATGTGATCCTCACAAAAAAGTGAATGTGTGTAAGGCGTGATGCAAAAAACTCATAGGAAATTATTCATGAACTTGGAAAAGAGAGTTTGATTAAGAGTTATTGTATGGAAGAGTTGAGAAAAATTGACAGGATATCTGGAAAGAGACCCCCTCCCAATTTACTACAAATAAAAAGAAAACTACAATATTTGCATCTTAAAACAATTAAAACAATAGAACTATACATACACAGGAAGATTACAGCTGTCTATCTGGTACTGTATAGGTATTCCACATTTCTTTATAAAGGAACATCTATCTACTGTTCTCTCCATGTCATTTATAGTAACTTTGGATACAGTATTCCACACAGGCATAATATTACCCAACTCTGATGTGATATCTCGTAGATCTTCCTGGCTCAGGGACACCACTTTGGATTGTAATATAGAACTGTAATTTATACCAAATTTATGTAAAATATTTCATTAAGTATCAATCGCTGAAGTAAATTTGAAGAAAAGACACAGTAGACATCTACAATGAGTAAAACACCAAAATATTTCAATATTCTTGTCTGAGTGTAAATATGATATTCTTACACGTAAATACAATAATGAAACCACAATACTTTGTCCTACTAGTATTTATTGAAATGCTGACATTTAGCTACAGACATTTGTCACAGCTTTTGTGGTTCTGACAATTCCTGTAAAATATTATTATCTGTTAGCAAACTTAACAAAGCATGCTGATGGCAATTGTCATCATGGTGCTCTAAAGGAAAGTTGACATTAAAATGCATGAATGTACAGTGACAGTTGTCTGCTGGTTGAGAGTAATGGTAATACAAGGAGAGGAACTTGTTAATTGTGTATAATTTGCCCATGTCCTCCATGCTTATTGTTTAAATAGAAAATTGAACAAGCTTATAAGAGCTTAATGTATGCACCCCAAGTAGGATCTTGACGAAATAGGATCTTGGTGAAATAGTGTTATGGCGGATTTCCCGGATGATTAACATATTTTATTTGCAATTCTTCGATGAACATACCAATATTCCACTGTAACACCTATAAAACTCCTTATAAACTCCTGCCTTTTATCTGCCAATCATTTACTCAACTTTCTATAGAATTCTATTGTATACCCATTTGTACTGCCTAAAGGGGTTTACCTTGATACTCCAGTGATGACAAATTGGTATGCAATAAAATTCTATAGAAAGTTGAGTAATTGATTAGCAGACAAAAGAGTTTAGAAGGAGTTTTATAGGTGTTACTAGAGGAATACTGGTATGTTCATTGAAGAATTGCAAATAAAATATGTTAATCATCCGGGAAATCCGCCGTAAGTTTCCCTACGGTTCAATGACAATGTTTAACAAAGTCTTCTACTGGTGGCAATCTTGGGTGCAGATAAGATTGGAAAATATAAAGGGAACTAACCAAAGAAGAAGTTTTGATAATGCTCATGTAAGGTCAGTTTATTATTAACATGATTCCCTTGAACTTTTGCACAGGACTCCATCCTTGAAGGATGGGAGGGATCCCTCACATCCTTGCATCACTCCTTTAGCAGTTCAAGTAGTTGGAGAGATGATAAAAAAAAAATAGCACAGACAAAATAATTCTTATAGTATCGTAATTACTTAAACCAAACAAAGTCTAATTATCAAAACAAGCATAAGTGCCCTAACAATTAGACTTACTAATATTCTATATCATTTTGATTTATTCAGCTAAACAAACCTTACCTGAGATAGTCTGGATCGACAAAGGGTTGTGTATGTTCTGGGTATTTCTCTGTTGACATACAGATAAACAAACCTTACCTGAGACAGTCTTGATCGACAAAAGGTTGTGTATGTTCTGGGTATTTCTCTGTTGACATACAGATAAACAAACATTACCTGATGTAGTCTGGATCAACAAAAGGTTGTGTATGTTCTGGGTATTTCTTTGTTGACATGCAGATAAACAAACATTACCTGAGATAGTCTGGATCACCAAAGGGTTGTGTATGTTCTTGGTATTTCTCTGTTGACATACAGATAAACAAACCTTACCTGAGATAGTCTGGATCAACAAAAGGTTGTGTATGTTCTGAGTACTTCTATGTTGGACATGTATAAATTGATGGATCATACACACCATAGGATACCTGTAAATTATAAACCTTACCTTAGGTAGTCTGGATCAACAAAAGGTTGTGTATGTTCTGGGTACTTCTCTGTTGGACATGTATAAATTGATGGATCATACACGCCATAGGATACCTGTAAATTATAAACCTTACCTCAGGTAGTCTGGATCAACAAAAGGTTGTGTATGTTCTGGGTACTTCTCTGTTGGACATGTATAAATTGATGGATCATACACACCATAGGGTACCTGTAAATTATAAACCTTACCTCAGGTAGTCGGGATCAACAAAAGGTTGTGTATGTTCTGGGTACTTCTCTGTTAGACATGTATAAATTGGTGGATCATACACACCATAGGGTACCTGTAAATTATAAACCTTACCTCAGGTAGTCTGGATGAACAAAAGGTTGTGTATGTTCTGGGTACTTCTCTGTTAAATATGTATAAATTGATGGATCATACTCACCATAGGGTACCTGTTAATTATAAACCTTACCTCAGGTAGTCTGGATCAACAAAAGGTTGTGTATGTTCTGGGTACTTCTCTGTTAGACATGTATAAATTGATGGATCATACACACCATAGGATACCTGTTAATTATAAACCTTACCTGAGATAGTCTGGATCAACAAAAGGTTGTGTATGTTCTGGGTA
>MJUU01055000.1:51699-82190 GCA_002080025.1 Modiolus philippinarum | reverse complement strand
GTCTTGTTTTTTATCAGATCAAAACAAAATAAGCAATCTTAGTTTGACTGAATTTGCTTCAATAATTTAAGCACATGTAATGAAAAAAATGTTTTAATATATGGGTACCATTCTAAACCAAGTTTGGTGCTGGGAGCTATTTTCTTTGTTGGATCCCAACAAAATGAGCAATCTTTGTAAAGGACCTTCCATACATCATTTCTGTAAAGTTTGCTTGAATTTGCTTCAATAGTTTCAGTGCAGATGTTGAAAATGATGTTATTCCCATAGGGCCAATGTTAAACTATGTTACGTGCTGGCAGCCATGTTTTTTGTCGAATAGGTATAAAATGAGCAACCTTTGTAAAGTACCTTTAATACAACATTCCTGTAAAGTTTGGTTGAATTTGCTTCAGAAGTTTCAGAGGAGTTGATGAAAATGTGATTTTTCCCATAGGGTCCAATGTTAAACCTTAGTTCCGTTCTGGCGGCCATGTTTTTTATCGGATCAGATCGAAATGAGCAATCTTTGTAAAGGACCTTCCATACATCATTCCTGTAAAGTTTGGTTGAATTTGCTTCAGTGGTTTCCGAGGAGAAGATGAAAATATGAATTTCCCATAGGGCCAATGTTCAAATATTTTCTGTGCTGGCGGCCATGTTTTTTATCGGATCGGAACCAAATGAGCAATCTTTGTTTAGGACCTTTAGTACATCATTCCTGTAAAGTTTGGTTGCATTTGCTTCAGTGGTTTCAGAAGAGAAGAAGAAAATGTCAATTTTCCCATAGGGTCCAATGTTAAACCTAAGTTCTGCGCTGGCAGCCATGTTTTTTATCGGATGGGAACAAAATGAGCAATCTTTGTAAGGGACTTTCCATACACCATTCCTGTAAAGTTTGGTTGAATTTGCTTCAGTGGTTTCAGAGGAGTAGATGAAAATGTGAAAAATTAACAGACGACGGACGGACGGACGCCAAGTGATGGCAAAAGCTCACACTGACCCTTCGGGTCAGGTGAGCTAAAAAAAATATTTATATGGGAGGTCTAACACAGCTGTACTAACAAGCTGATAAAGTATCTAATTGGTTCTTGAATGCGCTCTATATTTTCGATTAGGAAAACCATTCGAAAATATGCCAAATTCTTTGTATTTCTATGAAAACTTTCAAAAGTAGCTTAAACATGACGTCAGAACTGTACCCACTGTGATGTCATGGGTTCTGAATTTTGTATTTTTTTCTGTAGTGGGTCTTTCAAATGAACATAAAAGAAAATCTTCAGGTGCAACTTAAACAAGAGGCTCTCAAGAGCCTGTATCGCTCACCAGGACCATGGCTGACATAGATAAAAGGCAATTCCAACAGGAAAAACAAAACATAAAATTAAGCAGAATACTTTTTTTTCTAAAATTACAGTATTCTTGTTTGGTTTCCATGGCAACTGAAAGATCCACCATCCATTACAACCCATAACAGAACAACATTAAAAAAAACTTGGGCAGGGATTCCCATTATAAGGCCAAATAAAAAAATAGGTGTGGTTCCGGTCACCCGACCGACCCTAGTTTTTCCTGCCGACCCTAGACTTTTTTTTCACCCAAAAATGAAAAATAAATAAAATTAAAAGAAACAACCAACCCTAGTTTTTTGGCCACTTTTGACTGACAGTCTTGGTAGAGATCGGCGGCAAGATTGTAGTTATTTGAAACCATAAATCGGTATTTTCATAATTTATCAACTAGTGGAATATTTATTAACCTTATCGGAAGTTTTCTATGAAATTTTTGATGAAAAAAGAGCTCAAACGTGACGAAAATTGAAGTCTTTTTTCCAGTCAGGAAGTTCTAGTGCAATCATAAATTCGGAGCGAGTTCGGTGCAGACTATCATATCCGGGTTTATTTTACCTGTTATTTATTTTTCAAAGGCTTCAAAGCCCTATAAACTGCTATGCGATAAATAAAAGGACACTTTAACCTCTTTTTCACACCGCTAGCGAGTTAAATTTTGTCAAGAGTCAATGTGACATAAATAGCACATTGTCAGCTATATCAGCACTTTACCGATCACATGGTTTGTTGACATCTCAAAGTTATGGCGGCTGATGAAAATTTTTCGAGATGACGATATGAAAATAGAAATTTTGGTTGAAATACACTTTCTCTTTATAACTGTTAAGAATTTTCAATTCATATCAACATATTTACCAAGTCCCAAAGTGTTAACAATGATCTTTTTGCTTGAACCGAGACAAACAATCGATCTTCAGAGAACTTGGGACAAATCCCGAAGTACCCACATCCCAACCCCCAATTATACTTCCTAGGTTGAAAATGAGGGGATAATACATGGTTTTTCAAGGAAAGTTACAATGCATGTACATGAGAAGTTTTATATTTTATTAAACATGTTGAAAAAAAAAAATAATAAAATAAAAAAAAATCCCGACCTACCGACCCTATTTTTTTTCAGAGGGGTGACCGGAACCACACCTATTTTTTTATTTGGCCTAATCAAGGTAATACAAATTGCTGAAATTAAAACATTCAGACCACAATTCAAATAAAAATTCAAAAATTTTGGCAGAGGTTCTAATTGGACTAGTAGTTTCTGAGAAGAACATCTTTGAATGTATATTCCAAAGGGTCCAATGTTTAAACTATGTTCCCGCTGGCGGCCATCTTGGATTAGGTACGGACTTGCTGGATACCTTTTTAGAAGGGACCATCTAAGGACCATTGTGACTAAGTTTGGTTATAATTGGACTGGTAGTTTATGAGAAGAAGATCTTTTAATGTAATTTCCTTAGGGTCCAATGTTAAAACTATGTTCCACGCTGGCGGCCATCTTGGATTACGTACGGACCTGTCGGATACCTTTTTTGGAAGGGACCATCTAAGGACCATTGTGCCTAAGTTTGGTTATAATTGGACTTGTAGTTTCTGAGAAGAAGATCTTTGAATGTCTTTTCCATAGGGTCCAATGTTAAAACTATGTTCCCCGCTGGCGGCCATCTTGGATTAGGTACGGACATGCCGGATACAATTTTTAAAGGGGACCACCCAAGGACTATTGTGACCAAGTTTGGTCATAATTGGCCCAGTGGTTTCAGAGGAGAAGATCTTTGAATGAAAAGTTTACGACGGACGGACGGACGGACGGATGGATGCCAGACGCAGATGCTGGACGCCAAGTGATAGCAAAAGCTCACCCTGGCATAGCCAGGTGAGCTAAAAATCACAGAAATTTAGGGCCAAATCACCCCCTAATCGCACCTTGTCCTTTTAAAGTTAAGAAGGGATATAACTCCTACAAAAAATTTTGACCAAAATCACTTTAGGTCTTCTACAATTTAAGCTACTGTTCAAATATTATCCAAATATAATGAGAAATAAATTTTTAGAGCGCTTACAGGATATTTTGTCAATTTCCTAAATTAAAAAGGGGCATAACTCCTACAAAAATACTCAAATACGTCTCATCTTTGAACTCGCCTGAGTCATCCTAGAACTAAAGCTACTGTGTATATATTATCCAAATCCAATGAGTAATAAATTTTCTAGAGCGCTTACAAGGATATTTTATCAATTTTCAAAGTTACAAAGGGGCATAACTTCTACATACATGTAAATACTCTTTGAACTCACTTGAGGCATTCTAGAACTAAAGCTACTGTGTAAAAATTATCCAATACAAATGATAAATAAATTTTCTGGGGCACTTACAAGGCTATTTTGTCAATTTTCAAAGTTAAAAAGGGGCATAACTCTAACAAAAATATTCAAAAAGGGGTTACCTTTGAACTCAATTGAGGCATCCTTGAATAAATATTATTAAAATTCAATGAGAAATAAACTTGCTTGAGCACTTACAAGGCGGATGGACAGACAGACAGACGGACGGACACACGGCATTACCATATCCCCACGTCGTGTTGCGGTGGGGATAACAAAAACTTTTCAAAACTAGAACTGTTGCCGAATGGCAGCCAGTAATACCCCCCCAGTAATTGAACCCTGAATCAATATGGTAAGTGTAAATTTATGTGCGTGTGGACACAATCAGTTGTGGACATAATGATTACCCCTCCCCAATCCCCGCATTTTTCCAGAAAATAGTCAAAGATGACTTATATCCCATTCAAAATTTCAGACAGTAACCATATCATTTCATCAAAATCCAAGCAGCTGTTTAGGAGTGCATGTGCAGACAGGTTTGTCCCTCCCTTTCCAGAAAATTTTCAAAGACAAATTATCTCCCCTTCATAATTTCAGGCAGCAACAATATTACTTCATACATATCTTCAGGTAGTTTACTACAACTGTGTAACATTTCATCGAAATCCAAGGAGCTGTGAAGGAGAGCATGCCCTGTCAAGGTTCGTCAACCTTTTTTACCATAAAACATTTGAAGAGGAATTATCTCCCCTTCAAAATTTTGGGCACAACCATATTACAACATGCACATCTTCAGATAATGTGTAACATTTCATCAAAATCCACGTAGCCATTAAAGAGAAGATAGGCTGACAAGGTACATGGATGGATAGATAGACAGGTAGACAGACAGTGTGATTCCTATATACCCCAAACTTTGTTTGGTAGGGGTATAAAAACACTACATTAGAGAGGCTTTACTCACAATAAAACCAGATTTCTTCCTTCAACAGTGTTATACAATGTACTTACAGTTAAATCAGGCTTCTTTCTACAACAGTTACAACCCTTTCTACATCGTCTACAACAGTATTTTATAAAATAACACAGCTGTTGGATTATCATTACAATGTAACTAATACAGTTGAATGGTGGAGGCAAAATCAGCTTTTCTTCAAAATCCACAATGAGGCTGTACTTCTGAAACTTCCATATGTCCTCTGCTTCACCTTGAACTTTAGCATTTGTATTACTGAAAAGATAGTAAAAGGTACAGAATTTTGTATACTGAATTTTGGTGTATATTACCAGCACTGGTGTAATAAATACATCCTCTTTCTTAGGAGAAAAGGCCTAGAAAAATTTAGTAATGGTGTAAATTATGCATGTAGGTGTCAAAACCATTTCCTGTCCAAATATGTCTAGAGAAGCTGTGAGTTACCTTGTGGATTGAATGAAATGGAATACAAGATGCTTTATTCACATATAGACGTTTTCAGAAATTAGTAAATTTTGGTTATCTCCCCTGATTACGATGGGTTCGCTATTAATGGGTAGAAGGGTACCACAGACAGTACATTACTTACACTGAAAAAAAAAGAAACATTTCCTAGTTTGTTTGTTTTTGTTTTTTTCATTTTAAGACATGTACATTTTATAAAGTTTAAACTGGGCTTTGGTATTTTTTGTGTATTCTTTTATAAAATTGATAGGAATATCCAGAGAAATATGCTTCAGTGCAAGTAAATCTCGTAGCACATTAAAGTATTGATATTTCACAGTTGAGTAATCACAAAACCTGAAATGGTAAGTATAATGCCAGGTGTTACTATCCGAACAAACAAGTTGTCAACCTTTCTTGTGAATATACTCTTCATTGTCCCAATAAACACAGGTACCTGTTTACCCTTTCAAATATGCAAGCTACTATTTAAATAAAACTGCTTTAATAAAAAGTTTGATTTAAAAAAAATTGATTACAAAGAAATGAAATGAACTTTCGTGGAAAAATAACCTAAAAACATTTGTGATTTGTATAGCGAGGTTTACCTGTCTTAAAATATAATTAATTCAAAAACACAATCTCTAAAATATAATTAATTCAAAAACACAATCTCAAAAAGAATTTTAATAGAAAATGGAAAATAGGCAAATTCTCCAGAAGAATTTTAAAAGAAAATGGAAAATAGGCAGATATGTCAAAGTGGCCTATCAAACAATGTCAGAATACACATTTTTGCAAGATGTGTATTGAAGGTGTTTTGCTTGAAAAATTTGGAAACACACGAATTTGACAGGTTCAAATATAATAAATTTTGAAATGATTTTGTACATGTTGTAAGATTTGTAATCGTAACAATCTAAAACCGTTTCAGATATTAAGATATTCGATCAAGGTAAATATAACACATATGCAATACACATCACTGACTGAATGGAACACGTAATGGCCATATTTGAAGCCGATGGGAGCTCCCTTTTCAAAAAGAAAATGTGATCGCTTCATAAATTATGAGAAATGCACATTATACAATACACATTCTAAGCTGATGGAGGACCCTACATTTCAAAATTAGAGCAATACACATAAAACGTCCATAACCAAATATGAAACTTGTAAAGAAATGAACCCACGGAACAGTAAATAATCAAAATAAAATTCTAATCTTTAAAATATCTGTAGATAAATAGACCTTGATTTTACTTGTGTTTTTCAATTTTCAAACAACCCAACTCCTTACTCTAATTCCATTAATAAAAGTTCATTATTATAATAGTAAATCAAGTGAATGCAAACCATCAATCAAAAGCATTGCCAGAGTAAAAAATTTGATATTTCCTATAGTCCCTGATGTGACAAACAGAATACAGAATTTTTACAGAAAACGTATCCCTTATTTATTTTTTTTTCTGATTTTTTTTTTAGATTCAAAATGACTTATTTCACTCATCCCTAAAAGAAGAAATTTTATTAATAATCTTGAAGGTTTTATGCTAATGAAGTATTTGAAACTGGAAGATGGTGTGTATTTGGAATGAATTACAAACGAAAATATTTTTAACAAAAATAACGGGAAATGCTTTATCAAATATAAATATCTCTTGAAGTTTATTACAAATAATTTTGATTTACTCATTTTGAGATTTATTCCAAATACGTGCACAATATTATAATCAATATTTATGTGTATTCCGATGTCGAAAAAAATTAAATCAAATAAACAACAACGCTGAAAATTTATTTCTTTAATTTATAATTTAAACTTGTTCATCTTGGGCAAAAAGCACTCACTGATACGTATTTTTATTTTCATTTTAGGTACATCCCGTGAATACAGTCCCTACGGTACCAAAAAATTGCACATTTTCAAAAGCATATTACTACACATAAATGTTAAATATCTGCCTTGAAACTTTGTTGCCATTTTGTCACCTTTCATCTTTTCAACGACTCTATTGACATGTTTCTTACTTGTGGAATAAACAGGTAACTAACAATTTAATTACCCTACCTGTCCGGTACCATTCATTAATGAAGTAATCGAAAAAGCCCGAGTCGGGTCAAATCTGTCTACCTGTGTCAGATTTAGTGTTCCGAATGGAACAAAATGGCGACACCCACGATTTCATTTCTGAAAACGTCTATATTCAGAGAAATAACTTTACCTGTCTTTATTTAAAGGTTCATTCAAACCTTTTTGGAATTTGCAAACAATAAATATTCATTTGGTAAACAAAGGAGTGTAATTTAAAAGTAAAGTCAGTATGGATATATAAATATTGCCTTGGTAATTTTTTAAGAGATATTTCCTTATTGATCTAAATTATCAGTTTCTTTATCAATTTTAAGCCTAATATTTAATTAAGTCATTTCATATCTGTTAACCATCCCACATTGAAAGGGATTCTCCCACTTGAGAAGTTCTCCCTCGAGGGAGACAAAAATCTCCCACATTTGCAAAATACCGGTAATACAATATTTAAAGAAAATAATGCTTTTTGAACAAAAAAATGCTTTTTTACTGCTTTATATATACTGAAAACAATTACGATTTACACAACATGACAACAGAAGCCACCCAAAGCAGTCAATTATGTTGTTTTAGTTAATTAATCTTATTATGGTATATGCTAATACATGTAACTCATATTTCGTTTAAAGTTTATCTTTTTATCACAATGAGAATTATATAAAATGCCTGCTTAAGGTCATCACTCAAAATCTCCCACAAACAAAAATTGTTATAAAGAAGATCTCCCACAAAGTACTTCTTATAAGACATAGGTTAACACCTATGCATTTTGCTCCTCCTTTGATAAAATTAGGATGGGAAATTTTTTATAAAAACTTGGCTAAAATACCAAACCCTTCATTGTAATTATTATATAACGTTTTACCTAAACAAGGCATACAAAAGTGTCACCATAATTAAATCAGAGATGATAAATTTAATGACATTTCCCACTTTTTTCATTTCAGCGACAAAAAACATGAATTCAGTGACATTATATTTTATAAAATCAGAGACATTTACCTGTGAAGAGTGACAATTCCCTTGCTCAGTTAAATCAGCAAATGTGCATTGTAATGTGCATTGTACATTATAAAAGGCCAAGTCTTGTATTCCATAAGTTAGAAATACTTGAATTTTGAGATTTTATACAAACTGTATTGTTCCTGTTATTTCAGTGTCTGGTGTTCACTTGATTTCTCTGTGACAGTCAAAGCCACAGGACACGGCAGTTTCTTATCGTGAGATAAAGTATCTATCTTCATTATGAATTCATTACTATTTTGTCTCTGCTTTTTAGTTTAATAGTGCTAGTGAACTATTAGTCTCCGTGAGTATTTACCAATCTAGTAGCCAGTACTGCAGTTCGGGGCTGAAAACTGATTTTTTTGTTTGGAAACTTTCAATCGAAAACCAATTTCATTTGATAACTTTCAATATCTAAATTTAAGAAAAGTTTGTTAAAAACTAAGGAGTATCTTCCTCTTGCATAGCTCTGTCTTTAGCTGATTTTGGCTTTACTATATATAGAATAATGGAAGTTTTGTTTTTGATACAAGACATATTGGCAAACAATAATGGTCGAGCCCCTTGTGGGCGAGTCCATTATTTGAGCCAATATTTCTTGTATTAAAAACAAAACTTCTATTATTCTTTTTATCGGTAATTTAACTAAATCATTTAATAGAACAGATTTTGAAAATGAATGTTAATTTTCAACAAATCGTGAAATTGACTAGTATTGATTAGTAAAAGAATTTGTACGATCCGATAAGAGTCTCTGTAAGATGTACATTTCCTTGTTTCATTGATTCTGATTGACAAAGTAGGCATGGCCTAAGATACTTTTTGGCAATATTTTTTCGTATTCGGGCAGTAGCAAATACTGAAAAATATTTGCTTTGTGAGATCAAAGGAAACTCATACAAATTACCGATAATAAGATCCTATTGCTAATTTGTTCTCTATCAGTTTTTAGACATATTTTGATTTATGCACTTCTAAACGTTTTGATTTTATCTGCACTGATGAGACATAAGTTGTCGAAATGACCATATGCAGAAAGTAAATTTACAGCACCTTCGGTATTTTGTTATTTAAGACTCATAGTATTATTCAGAGGGAAAAAAATATTGGTCCATTCATTGACATTAAACTTTTACGTTCGAGAAACAACTACCTCTAACAAGTGGTATCCGGATGACTATTTTCTGAAAATTCAAGTTTATTTGCTTATATGTGAAATATAATTGATACTTTATTTTATTTCTTCCATTTAAGTTATTAAAATTTGGATGTCGCTAAATTTACATACAATAGACAGGAAAGACGTAGCTGAAATGACATACTGAATTACTCAAAAAATGTCGCTGAAACAATAGTTGCTGAAATGATACTGTGGCTGAATTTATACCCACCCAATTAATTTGACGATTAGTAGATACTTTATAACTATGGTCGGGCACATTACTTTTCTGGAAATTTTTCAATTTTTAATGATAACTTTTCCGCAAATTAAGTTTATGTTTCCAGAAATATTCATATATCACTTTTCCGAAAATTTACCTGGCTCATAAGGTAGGTTTCCTTACTTTCTAAATATATTTTATAATGGTTGAAACATATGTTTGACAAAAAAGATCGCCAATTGTAGGCAGCACTTGTACTGGTCGGATCAATAAAATTGGGTACTTCTCTTAATGATTAATTTACTGATAAGTCCAGAAATCATTTTGTATATGTTGACATTAAAATTTAAAGCCTATATAAAGAGAACATTAAGGTCAAAGATGCTCAATTTCTAAAGTTCTGAAAAAGGTATCAAAACAGTATTTTTTAATGTAAAATGGTTCAAATTTTCAGATACAAGGTTACAAAATATTTTTACTAACGTAAGATATTTTTTTTTTGCGGAAAGGTATTTTTTTTCAGGAAAAGTAATATATATTTTTTCAGGAAAGGTAAACATTTTATGCTGGAAACGTAATATTTTTTTTTCCCGAAAACGTAATGCCAATTTGCAGAAATGTAAAACTTTGCTATGGTCCTTACCTAAACAAGGCATACAAAAGTGTCACCATAATTAGTTTGACGATCAGCAGATACTGTATAACGACAAAGTAACCACCAAGACTACTGTATGGACATTTAGCAAACTGTCTGTATTCTCTCTCTTCTGATGCTAAAATATAAACAAGCTGTGTTTGTGAAACAATATGCCCATGGTAGCAATAATGTCTACAATATAAAATTAATGTTAACAAGATGTGTTTGTGAAACACTATGCCCCCGGTAGCAACCATGTCTACCATACAAAATTCATGCAAAAAATTGCAATATACACTTCAGGTTAAGTAGACATATCTGTTAAGTTCTATTAGATTTATTCACAGAGTATCAAGCCTCTTGCAATTGAAATTGACTAGCTAAAAGCAAAATCTCGATTTTGACCTTTTGACCTCTGTAACCTTGACCTTTTGACCTCACCTTAATCAAATTTGCATATTGGAGTTCAGCTGTATAAAATCAATATTCTGGCCAAATATGCTGAAGGTCCCATCACATCTAGGCAATGTTAAAGTTTTTGATAAAGTAAGTTTTCAAATTTGCACTCAGTGACCTTGACCTTCGATCTTACCCTGATTTTTTAGTGGATTTGTATTAAGCTTTATTAGATCTATTCACATATAGAATATCAAGTCTCTAACAATTGTAATTAACCAGCTATAGCGAAATTCAGATTTGATATTTTGACCTCTGTGACCTTGACCTTTGACCTGACCTTAGTGAAATTTGCATAATGCTGTTCAGCTTCATATGACCAATATACAATCCAAATATGAAGGTCCTATCACATCTGGTTGAAAAGATATAGGCAATGTTAAAGTTTTTGTTAAAATTTTCAAATTTGCCCTTAGTGACCTTGACCTTCGACCTTGGCCAAATTTTTATGGAAGATTTGTACTAAGCTCTACTAGATCTATTCACATATGAGCTACTAAGCGTCTAGCAATTATAATTAACGAGCTATGGCAAAATCTAGATTTTGACCTTTTGACCTCTTTGACCTTGACCTTTGACCTGACCTTGGTGAAATTTGCATAGTACTGTTCAGCTTCATAAGACCAATATACAGGCCAAATATGACGGTCCTATCACATCTGGTTGAAAAGATATAGGCAATGTTAAAGTTTTCAAATTTGCACTTAGTGACCTTGACCTTTGACCTCGGCCAAATTGTTATGGTACATTTTTACTAAGCTCTATTAGATGTTATGGTACATTTTTACTAAGCTCTATTAGATGTATTCACATATAAAATATCAAGCGTCTAGCAATTATAATTAACGAGCTATGGCAAAATCTAGATTTTTACCTTTTGACCTCTGTGACCTTTACCTTTGACCTGACCTTAGTGAAATTTGCATAATGGTGTTCAGCTATACATGATCAATACAAATACCAAATATGAAGGGCCTATCACATTTAGTTCGAAAGTTATGGCCAGGTTAAAGTTGCGGACAGACAGACAGACAGACATACATACATACATACAGACAGACAGACAGACAGGACAAAAACAATATGCCCCCGATCTAAAGATCCGGGGGCATAAAAATTGCAATATACACTAGAAATTAAGGTTAAGTAGACATTGCAATTGTAATTACCAAGCTAAAAACAAAATTTATATTTAATCTTTTGACCTCTGTGACCTTGACCTTTGACCTGACCTTAACGGAATTTGCTTAATGGTGTTCATCTTTAAGTGATTAATATACAGGCCAAATATGAAGGTCCTATCACATCTAATTGAAAAGATATATGAAATGTTTAAAAGTTTTCGAATTTTAACTCAGTGACCTTTACCTTTGAACTGGCCATGCTTTTTTGGTGGATTAGTACTAAGCACTATGAGATTTATGAACATATAAAATATGAAGCCTCTAGCAATTGTAATTAAGGAGCTGCAGCTAAATCTAGATTCTGACTTTTTTTATCTCTGTGACCTTAACCTTTAACCTGGCCTAAGTGAAATTTGCACAATGCTGTTCAGCTTTATATGACTAAAATACAGGCCTAATGTTAAGGTCTTATCACATGTAGTTGGAAAGATAAAGGCAATATTTTTAAAGTTTTTGTTTAAGTTTTCTAATTTGCACTCAGTGACCTTGACCTTTGACCTGACCCAAATTTTTTTTGGTGGATTTGTACTAAGCTCTATATGGTCTATTCACATGTTGAATATGGAGCCTCTTGCAAATGTAATTAACGAGCTTTAGCAAAATCTAGATTTTGACCTTTTGACCTGTGACCATGACCTTTAACCTGACCTTAGTGAAATTTTTACAATAGTTTTCGGGACTTTTACATGATCAATACATATACCAAAATATGAAGAGCCTATCACATCTGGTCAAAACATTATGAGTCAGGTTAAACTTATGGACAAATAGACAGACAGACAAATAGACAGACAGACAAATAGACAGACAGACATAGAGAAAGACCTACATATAAACAGCTATACAGACAGAGAGGACAAAAACAATATTCCCCTGATCTAAAAATCTGGGAGCATAAAAACAAGTAAATACAATGTACACTATAAAAGTAAACAATCTTCCAAAACTACATAATCAAGTTTACAAGGTTGTCTGACATTTAAAGGACATTCAGGTAACAAGACAAACATAAAATTAGTTTAACCCAACATCCATCAGCCATTGATGATTTTAAAAATCTAAATGCTGTTATTAATGTGTAAGTTAAACAAGAGGAAGGAGCCGTTGGAAATGACAAATTGCTCTCTGTTGAAATAAGTCAGTTACATACAAAAAAACAATTAGCTGTCGAACCAATTAAGAAGCCTAGACTAACTTTACATCGTTAAAATTGTAAACCAAAACACAACTTTGACCCCAGTCACTCATCCATGAAATCCAGGTCATTGACCTTTTATAGGAACCTAATGATTATCCAAGGAACTTCAACCAACAAAATATAATTGTTCTGTCTGCTCTTGTTTCTCTGATCTGAACTCTAAAGCAAACTTTAAGCTGAGTCTCTCATGCATGAAATAAAGGTCAAGACGACCTACTTTTCATCTGGATCCTGGTGAATATCAAGGCACACCTACTGACATCATTCTTCTACCTGCTCTAGTATCTCAGATCTGGACTTTTACATTAATTTAACCGGAGTCACTCATGCATAAAATATGGGTCAAGGTGACATCAGTAACCACTGAAACCATATGACTGACCAAGGCCAAGCCACAAATAAAATATCATTCCCCTATATGTATTTCTCAGATCTAGACTATAAGGAAAACTTTGACCCGAGTAATCATGCATTAAATGTAGGTCAAGGTAACTGAATTTTTATACCCACATTAAGTACTATTCAAGATGTATCTAGCTCATCCATCTATGATAAAAAGTACAAGGACTTTTAACTCAATGACAAACAAATAAATAAATGGACAAATGGTGTAGTGGAAACAAATTTCAAGGCTAATATCACCCTGTACGACTAGAAAAACTGTGAGAAAAGCTCACTAATATCATACCTCCCTCCCCCATTTGATTCCAGAAAATAAAAATAAAAAAATCAAATCAAATCAAATTTTCAAATAGCTGGGACACAATGGCAATATGTACTGAACATTCTGTGAAAGTTTCAGTGAAGTTTATCAAGTCGTCTAGGAGGAGTTGTCGCCACAAAAGTAGGTAACCTATGGCAGATTGACGAACAAACGGACAGACTTCGTGATCACTATATAATTACATCACCTGACTGACATTCGATTAAAATTAAAGGTCAATATCTCTTTCACTTTTGCAAGAAAATCTTTTCCTTCTTCTTTTGGTTTGCTATATTCAAGAAAAGAACAGATGGGAATTTTTAAATCATGAATGATATCCCAAATTTTGATCTGCTCTCATGTGAGAAGGATATCAACATTGTGTATGATAAACAAATTTCAAAGCTAATATCATTTTGTATGATAATTAAGAAATGAATTTAAAACTTTAGATATTTCTTGACATTTAAAAACATACAAGATATTTTTGGGAGTGCTGATGTCATATGGAAGAGTTTCAGTCTTAACCACTATATTTCCAATTTACAAGTAACTTACTTAAATTAACGTATGTGGTGTAATGATTGTAGTCATCCCTATAGAATGATCCCTGGGGTAATGCTGTAAAAAACATAAACAAACATAAAATAGACAAAAAATACATGTATGTTTATAAATTCTGAAGCTAAAGCATAATACAGCTAGTCTGGCATAATTCTGTATGCCTATCTTAGCCAACTTTATTTTATGCTGTTTTAATGTGTGTCAACTTATTACTTTACTAGACACTGACCTGAACTTTTCAGAAGTATTTCAGGTTTGCTTAGCTATGATACACATTTGTATCAACAGATGTAAACTCAAGAACTATTATAATTAATTTATTATCAAGTTTTATTTCTCAATGTTGTATTTGGTAGGTTAATACTCTAAACATCAGCTGTTCAACAAAATATGAACATTTTTAGTCCATCTTCTGCCTTTGAACTTAACATTTTGGTCTGTTTCAGAAATTCAACATACGAAAGTAATTTTACCTGAGCTCAGAATCCTCCTAAAGACATTTAACCAATCAAAAACATTTCAGAATGATAACACACAAACTAGACCTGTAGCCGAATGGCAGCCAGTTATACCCCCCTTATTGAACCCTGAATCAATATGGCAAGTGTAAATTGAAGTGTTTGTGGTCACAAACAGTTGTGGACATAGTGCAAATAAGGACACGATTCAAGTATGGACACCTTTGGAATGTTTCACTGGGAAAACATTTATCTGAAACTACACATTGACTCTGCTTGATTACAAAAATGTAAGTTAACAAAGTAACAGTAACGCTAAGTGTTTGAATAATTGTTGTTTTTCATCTAAAAACCACATTTGAATTCAAAATAACAAGGACATAAATATGAAAATGTAGATTTACTTTATAAATACTCACAATAGCAGCGACTAACTGATGTATTTTTATACATATATGAACACGATGGATCTCCTGAAAATTAAAAATATATATTTTCAATTGAACAGATCACTTCACTTATCAAGTTTATTGTATTATGACTCTCCTTCCTCATTTCTGGCAATAATTATATTCTTTCATGCACAACTCCATATAATGTCCTTCCTTTTGTGTATCAAAATTCATCAGAGTTTAAAATGAGTAGAACTTACAAGAAGTATGGACAGACATATAGTGTGATTCTAGTGAGATTCCTATTTAGGCAAAATAAAAAAATAAATTAGCTTCTCAGGCCCTTGCCTCATCTCTTTTCTGGGAACTAATTTTACTTTTTTATTCAAGTTTCAAATAAAAAAAAATGAAAATCACCTGCCTCATCACTTTTTGGGCTTTTCAGTAATGTAAAAAGATGCCTCATCATGATTTTGAACCAATAAAAATAAAAATTTTCTCCCTCCCTGCCTCATCATTTTTTCAGAAACATAGGTAATCAACGATTACAAAGTTCGCCTCGTTATGGCACATGGACACAGAAACCCAATTTCGCCAGGGTGCTCATTTACTATCCCTTATACAAAGGCTAAATGATCTTACCATGTACAGTTATGGAGACCTGAATTCCGACATAAACGGAAAAGTGACCTAATTTTGCCTGGATGCTGACCTACTGCCAAAGATGCATGCACATGCAAGGTTAGATGATCCTACCATGCACAGTTACTTAAATCTGAACTCGGACGCAAACTTGAATGTAAGTCAATCATGCGGAAAATATAGGTCAAAGTGACCTAATTTTGACTGGATGCTGACCTACCGCCACAGATGCATGAACATGCAAGGTTAGATGATCCTACCATGTACAGTTCCTTAGATCTAAACTCGGACATAAACTTGAATGTAAGTCGATCATGCGGAAAATATAGGTCATAGTGACCTAATTTTGCCTGGATGCTGACCTACCCCCAAAGATGCATGCACATGCAAGGTTAGATGATCCTACCATGTACAGTTACTGAGATATCAACTCGGACCTAAAATTAAATGAAAGCCAGTCAAGCGGAAAATATAGGTCAAAGAGACCTAATTTTCTTAGAGGCTGTGAGATAGCCAAAGATGCATCTGCACACAAAGTTTGATGACCCTACCCTTCATAGTTGCAGAGATATATGCCCAAATGCGGACGCGGATGAGGACGCCGGGGGTACACCAATAGTCCCCCTCAACTTCATTGAGGCGAACTAAAAATGGCCTGAGAATCTAATCATTATTTTTGTATGGCCTTATACTTGGATTCTCTTTTTTTTTCCTTTCTTTTTTTTGCCTTAAGCATCTATAATGACATCACAATTTCAACTGAAAAACAATGAAATCCACCAAAACTAATGTCCCATGATAACCGATGATTGGGAAATATACCTATTAAATTTGTTTGAAGGGGTATATATATTAAACAAAGACAGCCTAAGGTGTTTCTGAAATGCCCAAAGTGTTCAATAACAGTTACTTTTCTTACCATCTAAATCCTATTCTTACCTTCTAAATCATCTATTTTTGTAAGGAACATGGCAAACAAGGCTCTAGCTAGAGATTGCTTCACAGAGTCAAACACTAATGGATAATTTGGATAAAGTACAGCATGTATAGTAACTGCTCCAGATACCATGATGATAAGGAACATTCTAAACCATGTCAGGAAATCATGTGTTATCTGGAAAACACAGAATTCAGTTACTTATATGTCTCAAATATACTTTCACAATCTTGGTTTGCTGTTACTCCACTAACAATTTTGAATGCCAGCAGGTAGGTAAGTGAATTATTTTTCTCGAGCATATTAACTGAATACAGTTAAACCTCTATGGCTTAGACTGCTATAACTTGAACACCAGTGTTGTCTTGAACCCTTTTCTGGAACTTTTGTTGGAATACAAACACTTTGTCTTGGATAACTCGAACACCCTCTCCCTAAACTTGTTTTGATCCATCCCTTGGGTGTTCTAGCCATCAAATATTGTTTGTAAATGTAAAACAACAGACAAAACTAACTGATTTTATATTTGAATGACATTCAATTTTGTAACCAGGTCATAAATTACATCTGACTATAATATTTGGAGATAAAAATACAATCCAAAGATGTTTCCTGGCAGTAAATAACATCCAAGCATTATGTAGTTTATATGTTTGCCTTGAAACATCATCTGGTCTCATAAAAATGTTTCCTGGTTTTGATCCTACATATCAGGAAATTTCAAAATGGAAAGAAAGTTACAGATTTTACAGAAATATCTCATACATAACTCCATGACTGTCTCATAATATATATGCTCTTTATATATTCCAGTTACTTAAAAAAAAAATTCTCATATGTATACCAGTACTCTATCATTTTTCATTTTTCTGTCATTAAAATTTCCACATTTTCTAAATGTTAATCTGACCTATGGTATATGTACATTTACTCCACATCCATTCATTGTTTATGTTAATATTGCAAAGAACTGATGTTGAATATCTCACCATTCTCTTGATACTGATTAACATTGGTCCTAATACTGGGCTGATAGGTATAAATACAAACAAAGTTCTGTAGTAGAAATAGAGTAGACCTAAACTCATCACAAACTTGGTTGTGGGATACATGAAGTAGGTCACGAAGTATGGAGTCATCCTCAGAGCAAAAATCACCAGCAATATCATGGCCATCACAATTATCTCTATAATAGTCCAAAATAATTCTATCTCTTTATATTTCTGAAAAAAAAAAAAAAAATCATATTGATTTTTACATCCATTTCAAAGTCTCAACCACATAAAAGTAACAATTTTTCAATCAAAAGTGAAAACAAGAATATTAATTAACATATGTACTAAGTTCAGAAATTTGTTTTGTTTTTTCATAAATACTCATTCTCATAATATCAGTTATTTAATGTGTAGCCAGGCAATAGACCAGAATATTTTCCCGAGGTAATGGAAACACCTCAGTGTTCTTTTGCCCGAAGCCAATGGCTGAGGACAATAGAACACAGAGCTGTTTCCATTACCAAGGGAAAATATTTCTGGTCTATTGCCTGGATGGCTAAACATTAAATAACTGTTTTATTACCTAATCTGCACAAAAGTGAAATAAGTTGACTAAATGGCCATCTGCAAACTCAAATTTACTGCAATATGTTTACTTATATTATTATTCTGATATACAATTAATCATTGGCGACAAATATGCTGAGTAAATCCGAAACAAATATAATTGCATTTCTTAAAATAAACATTTTTAATATCTACACCATGTACACATTTGCAAAACGATGTATTTGTTTGCATGTTAAATTATTACATAATGTTAATGAATGTGCATTCCCTTTACAATTTTCAAAACCATAGTAGTTAGTTCTGTCAGTCAGAACTCTGAAAGATTTTTTTTTCTGTGTTCAAAGTGTCTTGTAGTATTGCTCTCATCAGCAACAATTTGAGGTTGTTTACTACAAAGAATGTTAGTAGAAATAAAATTCCATCAAACATGTCATTTCAAAAAATTCCATTTCACTCAAATCCATATGGTTCATAGATGTCAACCCCTTTTGGCCTCAATCAGTAACCATCAGCTGAATTTTCAGTAATTTTGGTCTTCTCTCAGTAATCATCATGAACTATTTCTATTAAATGAATCTATATCACTGAGTGGTTGCAAAATAAAGTGCAAATTACAGAACATCTAAATCTTGTACACAATGTAATGTTTTCAAAAATGATGATTATTGATCTGTTGTGACCAATAGAATATTTTGTAAACACTCTGTTTGTTTGTGGTGTGCAGCCCTGATAAGTAAAAGACAGATAGACAGACTGGTATTGTGAGAACTACAACCTTCAAACGATTATCTAAACATTCATACTGTCTAGTCGACATAATAATTTGAACTCATCTTTACACTTGGGACGATTTAAATATTCAATGCCAATCTATGAAATATCCTGCCCGGAAACATTAGCCTTTCCTTTACTTTTTTGCCGCAGACAACTGGGCAGACGGCCCATCAAACTGTGTTGTGAAAAGGTTGGCAACTTTCAACTTTTTGGATCAGATAAGTGTACTTAAACCACACAGAAAAGGTCCCAGAAACCCGAAAGCAACATCTGTTTTAAAATTTAGAAAACCGGTGAGGAACGGCAACTAAAGAAATCCGCGTTTTGCAAACATGTACAGTGGCGATCAAACGTCCATAATGATTCTACTAATGAGCGTAATGCCGTAATTTTTATCCCAAATCTGTGAAAATTACGAAGAATCTTTAAGAGTTGGCATCTATAATGGTTTAGACCAAAATATTAGCAAGGAATTTGAACAGTAATGAATATTCATATAATTGCCTTGACCAATTACAGTAACCAGGTAATAGAACAGCAATGAATATTCATGAAATCCTTTTGACCAATCACAGTAGCCAGGTAATAGAACGGTAATGAATATTCATGATGAAATCCTTTTGACCAATCACAGTAGCCAGGCAATAGAACATACCTGGCAATAAAACACACCAGGCTATAGAACACCATGAAATAGAACATTTAAAAGTAACAACCTCATATATAGTTCAAAATACAAAATACTTAATAAAGCAATTAAAACAATAAAATTTGGTATAAAATAAAAGAAAAATAAAAGATGGACAGAGGGATGGATATGTGAGAGAGGGTATCATATCATACCTCATCACTTTATGCTGTAAAGTATACAAACCCGAAACAAATCTATACATGTAACATACCCTTCTCTTACTGATAGTTGATCTAACTTGTTCTACCCATATCATCAGTAGCCAACCAAACACTGCTAAATCTAGATATATCATTCCACAGTTGGGGTGAAGTGTTGCTACACTGAACAATATCAGGAATAAGATGTAAAATACCTGAAATAAGTAAAAACAAACATTAGTAGGTGAATGTTTAAGAAAAGGTATGTGCCTCTACCAGAAATAAGACCTTGAACCTCAACATGATGCAAGAAGATTAAAAGAAGCTATTTTACTTACTAGGGCTGTGGCTTTCAGTTATAGTATGTTCCCCATTGAAAAGTATTTTGACACAGACCTGCCTGACAGTTTTGGAAGCACCATTCAAGGTCTATGTGGTCGAGATTATCAAATTATTAGTAGTATTGGAGAAAAAAATGTAAATATATTCACTTTATGATTATTTTCAAATGTTCAGCCATGTTCCTTGATTGCTAACCATCATGGATTTAAAAGCAATGATAACAAGAGAAGGGGCAGTCGGAAACGACAGCTAATCCCCTTGCCCAGTTGTTGAATGTTTGTCTAGTATTATAAGCACTCCACAAAGATGTACCATTCAAGATCTGGCTTGTTACTTAAATCTGAGCCAGTCATGCAAGAAATGTAGTGACCTTATTTTAATCAGGAGCATAACACATATGGCATATGCATCTACTGATGAAATATTAATCTTCTACAACTTGTAGTATCCCAGATCTGGACTCTTACAAAAGCTTAAACCTAAGTCACTCATGCATGAAATGTAGGTCAAAGTGACCTAATTTCTATCTGGACCTTTGTAACTTTACAAGATGCATCTACATACAAAATATTATTCCTCTAAGAGTTGTAGTATCCCAGATCTGGACTCTTACAAAAACTTTAACCTAAGTCACTCATGCATGAAATTTAGGTCAAAGTGACCTAATTTTTTCTGGAGCTTCATAACTTTACAAGACGCATCTACATACAATATATTATCCTTCTAAGGCCATGTAAAATTAATTATCTGGTTCTCAGATAATGACTTTCAAAAAAATGGTGAGGGAGGGAGGGTATTTAATTTATGTATTTATTTTGTATGCTCATCCATACTCCATCGTTAACTTTTTAGCTTTCATGAATAAATATTAAAATATGATAAAGTATATAAAGGTAAGAGAGAACAAAACCATAAGTAAAAAAATAATACTCCAAAGACAATGAAAAACACAAATAGTAAAGACATTACACAAGGACAATATATGTATAGTCCCTACATCACATAAGTACCATACAGAAAAGAAAAATGTATATTGATCATACCATAAATAGAGTATGCATCATGAATCTTGAATCAAATCAAACTGGAATCATCAAAGACATGAAACAGATAAAGAAAAGACAGATCTAATATACAATGTATACCTCACCAGGATATGTCACCTGAAAGAAATTCCTGGAGAAAATTGAGTTAGACTCCCTTATAGACAGGGGAGTAATTGATGAACCTCGATTAAATCCAATGGGATCCGGTAAATAAGGTGTATTTGTATTATTTACTTGGTCACAAGTTGGTGACAGCAGTACAAGTGGAAGGATTACAGTCAGATACACTGACCATTTAGATAGAGGTAAATCTATCAAGGAAGTCACAAAAATAAATTCTTCCAATGAGCAAAATGATAGTGGGATCCCCTTCCAGTGAATGCAATGATAGATTCTTTTTTCTCCGAGTTCAGAACAAGATCTCGAGAGACCCTTCTCAAACTGGAGTTCAAAACATTCTCGTGCATTAAAGGATCTCTGTTTTCTGGTATTTCAGGCAGATTCGCCATACTACCTTTTCATAATTTCCTTTACGGTTGTTTAATCCGCCAAATTCACAATAAACGATGGGTTAACGCACGAAAACCCGTCAAAATTGTCAGCGAAATCAACTTTCGTTTTGTTATTGACAAAACCATTCGGAATACAAACCGGAAGTAGAGATTCCTTCAAAGAAAACGAAAATTCAAGAGAGCTTCGAATGAAATTTGAGTTGTCTCTCTTTGATCAATTCAAGTGAAAAAGCGGGAAAATTTGAACGCGGATTTTGTTACCGTTGTATTTATTTTTTTGGGGCAATAAATACGAGCCAGCGGCCAGGTTTTTGCCCATGCGGCGGTATCTGAGAACCAGATAATTAATTTTACATGGCCTAAGAGTTGTAGTATCCCAGATCCGGACTCTTACAAAACTTTAACCTAAGTCACTCATGCATGAAATGTAGGTCAAAGTGACTTAATTTTTATCTGGACCTTCGTAACTTTACAAGATGCATCTACATACAAAATTTTATTCCTCTAAGAGTTGTAGTGAGGCCCGTCATGGGTTTTTCTTGATTACCTGATTATCAGGGTATTTTTATAATGATTATTTGATTACAAGAGCATTTATTTAATTATTATTTGATTATTAGCTTCCATTTTTAAATATTTTTTAATTACTAAGCCAAAAATTTATTGATTACCAAGGTAAAAATTTAATGATTATTTCATTACCAAGGCAAAAATTTAATGATTATTTGATTCCTAGGATCCCCCCCATGAGGACCCTCTGTAGTATCCCAGATCTGGACTCTTACAAAAACTTTGACCTGAGTCACTCATGCATGAAATGTAGGTCAAATCCACCTATTCTATATATCAACCTCAAGAACTATTCAAGATGCATCCATGGACAAAACCTTGTCCATCTATGACTTGTTATTCAAAAGATATATAGTCTTAAATTGAACAGACAGACAAATGGACAGACAGACTTCGTTGGGCGAGGGGATAAAAAGAAAAGGTCCTGACATTAATCAAAAGATCTCTGAAGAATTATCAAATGATAAATTTTGCTCCTCTATGGTTTCATTTGGACAGAATAAATGAGAACTGAGAAGGGGTCATATGGACAACTTTGATCCAAAGCAACCAGTGTTATTTTTCACACTTCATATATCAACCAATTAATTCTTTTCTTCACCTTTTAAGTGTGTGGTTCAAAGCTAAATCTCATAGATAAGCATTTTACCTGACTAAGCCAAAATTTTGTAATGGGAGCACTCCATAAATAATAGAACTGCAAATGAATTGGAACTCTAAATCTTTCTTTCCCTGAATTCCAAACACTTCTCATTTTATAGGCTATGGTCTGTCCTGCATTGTTTATCTGAAAAATCATTTAGTATAAAAATATTAATATATAAAGCAGAACAATCACTCTTTTTAGTTTTTTTGTGCTACCCTCTTAGTACAGCAGGTTATTTTCGCAGGTTCTTACTTCGCATATTTTCCTGGAAAATTCATTTTTATTCATGTTTGTCTTTAGTCTTTTGTTTTTATACGACCGCAAACTTTTTGCGGTCGTATTATGGTATGGCGCAGTCGTCGGTGGCGGCGTCTGTGGCCAGCATAACTTTGTTTCTAGTGGACGGATCATCTTCAAATTTCAGTATGTAGTTTCTTGGCATAATGGCTATCCCGGGTTTTAATTTCGGGTTTATGGCCCCACCCGTTTTAGAAAAAGGGGCCAAAAAGGGGTAAAATTGGGTATTTTTGTGTCTGTGGACCGCATAACTTTGGTTCCAGTGAACAGATCATTTTCAAATTTAAGTATGATGTTTCTTGGCACATGCTTTACCCCGGGCTATAATTTTATGTTCCTGGCCCTGCCCGTTTTAGAAAAAGGGGCCAAAAGGGGTTAAATTGGTTGTTTTCACATATTTGACTGTAGAATCTTTATTATTTATCGGATTATGATGGGGTTTCTTACAGTAAACTCCTTAGAAAATTTCCAATCTGAGGTATGCCAACGGATTTCACATGGCATGTACCGTTCACAAGATAAATGGGGCCCAAAAGGGGAGAATTTCAAAAATTTCATTTTTTTATTTTTAGTCCGATTTTGTTGCAATTTTTTCCAAAGGATTCCTAATGAAAAATTATTGTAGCACTCTCATAGATTTTTGGTAACTTGTTTCCTTACCCAGCTATGAGGGGCCGAAGGGGGCCAAAACTGTAAATTTACAGATAACCAAAAAATTTTATTTTTTCATTGGATTTCGATGGGATTTTTTTCTTTGGATTCCTCTTGATGTAAGCTTTCAGTGCTTTGTCAACGGATTTGGCGTAGCTCTTACCGTTTCCGGGCTATGAGGGGCTGAAGGGGCCAAAATTGTAAATTTACAGAAAACCTAAAATTTTTATTTTTCATTGGATGTTGATGGGATTTTTTTCTTTGGATTCCTCTTGATGTAAGCTTTCAGCAGTATGTCAACGGATTTGGCGTAGCTGTTACTGTTTCGGAGCTATGAGGGGCTGAAAGGGGCCAAAATTGTAAAGTTACAGATAACCTAAAATTTTTATTTTTCATCGAATTTCGATGGGATTTTATTCTTTGATTCCTCTTTATGTAAGCTTTCAGTTATATGTCAGCGGATTTGGCGTAGCTCTTACCGTTTCCGAGCTATGAGGGGCGAAGGGGGCCAAAATCGTAAATTTACAGATAATTCTAAAAATTTTATTTTTCGTCGGATTTCGATGGGATTTTTTTCTTTGGATTCTACTTGATGTAAGCTTTCAGTAGTATGTCAACAGATTTGACGTAGCTCTTGCCGTTCCTGAGCTATGAGGGGCTGAAGGGGGCCAAAATCGTAAATTTACAGATTACCTTTAATTTTTATTTTTCATCGCATTTCGATGGGATTTTTTTCTTTTGATGCCTCTTGATATAAGCTTTCAGCATCATGTCAATGGATCGGGCGTAGCTCTTACTGTTTCTGAGCTATAGAGAGTCAAAGAGGAATCATAAGGAGTCATAAGGGCTAATTTTTATTTTCCCTAGTTTGTGTCCAGCTAATTACTTGGTCAATCTCCTTATTGCGTCCATCTAATTATTGTGTCAAGCTCTTTCCTATGTCCATACTCGCTTTAAATTACACTTTTTCAAATTTCAGTGGACGACATGCTGCGGTCGTATCATGCTGCGCTCGGCGTAGCCCTTTATTTTCTTGTGCGGTGGGTTTTGGATTGTGTTTGCAAGTGTCAGCCATTGTAGTGTACTCTTTTTTATTTAAATACTTTACAAATATTGGATTTCTCTTAAATCTGATTCAGCAATATTTACTTTTTATTACATTCTTACTTTTCAAAATAAGTCAAATTCGTATTTAAACATCAATAGGAGTAATTGGATAATTGCATTGTCATAGTTAATAACTGTTTAATAAGTTACATGTAGAGTGCAGAACTATTCCTAATCCGTAAAAATTTATTATAGTCCATTGTGTAAGACCTTACCGGTCTACTAGTTCCTATTGTGTAACCAAAACCTCCCCAGGCCATAACAGATTGATATACAATAGTATTGTTGGGCAATTCAAAAGGATCCTGATTGTGTTGATAAGTTAACAAAAGCAATCCACCAAAAACTTTTTCCAGCAATACCAGTTGCTCAAAAAAATAATAGGTACAGCTTAATCAAATTGTTAAATTGGTTACACAATAGGAACTAGTAGACCGGTAAGGTCATACACAATGGACAATAAAATGCTAAAATTTTTCGTATACCATTTCAACTGAAATTCACAATATTTTTGACCTGCGAAAATAACCTGCTATACTGTAATAGTAATTCTGCAAAAATCCTATGAATTATACAAACATACAAAAAAAATATTTAAAAGAAATGATTAAATTATACTTCCCAACATTAAAACTAACTCTTCAGAAAATTCCTTTTTGCCTAAATCCAAAACCTTTTATCGTTACTAATCTATGTCACTGATTGATATCAGGTGCACATGGAATGGGTCATTCTATTAAATATTGTAAGATGTAATGTGTATCTTAATGTTGATATGCTTTCCAAAGAAGCATTGATGTCTTTGACTGTTCATAAATTATAGATAGTGATGTATTTTCTCCTACATTCTTGCTCCTAGGATTAGTACTGAAATATTGGTACCACAATGATGAGCCATAAAATGTGCTAACTTCAAATTCCCAGTCCAAAGGATCTTTTAAAGTTTCGTTATCTGTTTTACATTATATAAAGAATCTTTTGTCTAGGTATAAGTTACAAATTTATGAGCAAACAGTACCCTGCCGTATAAAATGCTGCTGTATGCTACCATGAATTGCATCTTTTATAGCTTTGAAGATTTCTTGGTTTCAGTTTAGACATAGCTCTTATACTTTTACTGTTGAGGGAGGGGTGCAAAGAATATTCTCAAACATACAAACATCTGTAAAGAAACTAAAATAGTAAATTATACAATCATTATTTTATCCTAATTTCCAACTCACCCATTTATCTGCAAACACTGATGTTTCCTTTGTTATCATGGGTTCATCTAGAAGTGTGTAGTCATCAGCATCATCTTAAAATAGAAATTGTATTTTATTAACCTACGCATTTCAAACATGGCATCAATATTATATTGTTATCATTGATGTATTTAAGGGAAAGAAGAGAACAAAATGCAAAACTCAACTTGAAGTATCATATTTCAACAACTTTATGACTTCGATAAAATGAAAAATTTTACCTTTCCAATATGTCAAAAAGATTTTGGGAAAATACATCAAATAGATTAATGTAAAAATTCAAAAGTATCTTAAAAGAGAAAATTGCTGATTAATTATTTGCTTACTGCTTAATAACAATAGGTGATGATTATTTAGTCAGGCCAATTTAAAATAATTCCTTGATGCAACAAAGAATATACAGTACATCTTGCTTTTAGAGCAAGAGGCTTCCAATAGCCTGTATTTTTAACCTGGACCTTGACTAACACTATGGTCTATGTTACAGGGGCTTATATTAAACTACTGTTATAATTCACCCAAATGGTTTAAATGGAAAAGATATCTTAAAGCATTTCAAAAGAGTAAAATGTAAACTACATGTATGTCTCCTGTTGGCAGCCATCCTGGATAAAAATGTGTACCTATAAAACATCTTTTAGCAAGGGACCACTCAAGGATTACTTTGGCCAAGTTTGATAGTTAACTATAGATACAGGTTGAAAAGAAACAATCTTTGATAATGACTCATAGAGTCCAATATTATGTTCCCTACTGCCATCTTGGATAAAGCACACACCTGAAAAACACCATTTAAGTAGAAGGCCAGATAGGAACTATTGCAACAAACTGCTGCAGCAGTTTCAAAGATTTTTGAATGTGTTTCCCCCTAAGGTCCAATGTTAAACTATGCTTCCTGCTGGTGGCCATTTTAAATAAAGGCTGAACCTGAAAAACACCCTTTTTGCAGTGGACCACCCAAAGACTATTGTGGCCCAGTTTGATTAGAATTGTCTATGTAGTTTCAGAGGAGAAGATCTTTGAAAATGTTCCATAGGGTGCATTGTTAAATAAGGTTCCCCGCTGGTGGCCATCTTGAATAAAGTGCAAACCTGAAAAAAATACCTATTGCGCAAGGGACCACCTAAGGACTACAGGCACAAAGTTTTGTTCAAATTTACCCAGTAGTTTTAGAGAATAATGATGGGTGTATGCTAGATAGACCAACAACTGAAGACGTGATGGCTGAAGCTCACCCTGGCTAATCTTACCTTCCAATATTTTATCTCTTCTTTCTTTGTCCGCTAGATCATAGGTTATCCATATAAACATAGGGAATACAAAAACTAAACTAAGATAGATCTGTAAATAGAAAATAATATTCATGTGTTATTCACACAATACTGTAAAGACAAACTTAAGTTAATCAATAACAGAAAAAATATGCTTTTATTATCTGCATAGGGTATACAAAAATAAATATAAAACAACTTCCTGTACAAAAACTATCAATTTTGGAGCAAACAATTTTAAGTAATATGTGGTTTAGGAGAAGTTGAAGATAATGGAGGTATACCATTAAGACTTCAAGCAGTTATAAACACTTACTCTAATATTAGCAAGGAAGTGTGGAAAAATGAAAATAAATAATTGTTTCTGAAATATTGTTGACTGAAATATTCCTCCATTTGTTCATTTCAAAAATGAAAAAAGACCAAAGTAAAGTAGTATTTCTTTTCTTTTTTTTTTTAATTCAACCGTCTTCCAAAAAAAAATCAAATACATTTGTAAAAGAAGTCATGAAATAATGTATTATGTGTGAAAATTTGACATTTTTGCAGAAATGATATCTTTTGAAATATTTTTCATCAAACTTTGTGCTCATATGAAATCTAATACAATTTAAACCCTTTTAAAGCTGTTCTGCTAATTAATTAACTAAACAGACAATAAAGATGATTCATATATACCCCATTCCTACCTTCCCTTTAACTTTCATCTACTATATTTTAGGGCTATTCCAGTAATAATTGTATGGGCGTGGGTGGGAAGGCACTATAAATAAAATTTGATGGGTTGTGTGGTATATTGGAGACTTGCACTGAAGGTACAATGAGACAAACAAATTCAAATTTATGCATGGTGGAATGGTGGGGCCTTCTAAAAAGTGCCTTTGCACCCCACCTCCTAAACAATTATTTCTGGAACAGCCCTTACGTTGTGTAACAAAGTCACAAGTAAAGTCACAAGCAAAATTCTGACCTTTGTCCAGTTAGGTATTTTGACTGGTCCCCAGTCAAGTTTTTTAAACAGTAAATTTCCGGCCCATCTTCTGTTCAGCCATTTTTGACATACACTATGAGCAATAAAATGTTTATTCTTGGCGATATGGGCAAGTTCTATGATTGTTTTGTTGTTAAAATCCTCCAAACGTTTATCCAAGAAAGCGATTGTATTTAGATTAGAATCTTGGTAACTATGTTGTAATAACTTCACAGCTAATCCACCAAACTCTCTGAAAAATGAATACCATATCATTAGATTGTAGTAAACCAGCAACAATACATAAGTTTCCAAACAAAATAAAATGGTATAGTTGGCCACGATTAAAAGATAAAAAACACAAAATGTACAAATTAAAAAACACATAAAAATGACATAAATGGAAAGAGAGGGAGGGAAGACTGCCCAACTTTCGGCCTATATGGCCTTTGACTAGGGGACTACCGGGCTAAATACGGAGAAGGCCATATAGGCCGAAACATTGGCCAGTCTTCCCTCCCTCTCTTTCCATTTTTGTCATTTTCATGTGTTTTTTAATTTGTACATTTTGTGTTTTTTATCTTTTAATCGTGGCCAAATATACCATTTTATTTTGTTTCATAGTTAATTTGTGGCCATCGCACAACATATTTATATTTTTATACATAAGTTTCCAACATTGATTCCGTTACACTTTCTTACATTTGAGTTTTTAAAAAGTTCAGTATAAATATGACTTATTAGGGGATGTGATTTTGTTACAGGAAGTCCTGCGGAAAAAACAGAAATATTATGTAGGCCTATGGTACTGGAATTATTTGCAACTCAGGTTCGATATCGTATAGTGTCAATATAAAACTTCTCACAGTTACTGTTTATTTTCTTGCAATACACACAACAGTTAAAGTTCAATAATAACAGAATACTACAACAATGTTGATTGACCGAATGAAGAGTAAGAAGAGAGAGAGCAATTCCCTGCTGTTCATTTTTATTATCCAAAAAATTCCCTAAGATGGTATCTATAACTAAGTCCAGAATAGTACATTATTGTCTAAATTTCTTCTGTCTCTAGAATTAATGACTTTCATTGGCAATAACCCTTCAAAAGTAATAGGCAATTTCATATCTAAACATCAAATCTTTTGCAGGAAACTACTATCTCTTATCATTATCCTTATCACAAATTACCCCATTATAATTAGGATGGAAACATTGTACTCTGCCACCATTGTTGATCAATACAAGTTTCTTAAGAAGTTCTGAATAATTAGTTTAATTAAAATAGTTTAATTAATTTTCAGCAATTGATATTTTGTGTATTTTCTGCCACGCCCAGCCCGACAGTGCTACAATAACCAGAAATCAGAAGTAGAACATAATATACAAAAATAGTAATGGTGCATTACATGATACCATGCCACGTTTCACAAAGTTTCAAAGTATCAAGGGGCATAACTCCAGAACCCCTTGGACCTCTGAACCCATATTTGAACTCGACCTGAGTTTTGTGGTGAACAAGCTACATACCAAGTTTGAAGACTGTATGTTATTCCGTTCAAAAGTTATCAGTCGGAAACCATCGGAGGACGGACGGACAGACGGACAGATGGACAGACGGACAGACAGAGAGACAGACGGAAGGACGGACACACGACTGAGGGTATCACATAATACCACGCCACTACATGTGGTGGGGTATAAATACAAATTCAGAAACAACCTGGTCAACAGAAATCAGTGATTCTGTGGAAATATCACATCCTTGCTTATTGCTAATATTGCAAATAGGGATCTTACATACCCTTAATTTATTTCATTTTATGTAGTGATACCCAATATCTAAAATCTGAGGTTGACTGAAAATTGTATTTCTTATTTCTGAGTTTGGTAAAATATGTTTGATCTACATAAAGGCAATATTACAAATATGGAAGAC
>MJUU01055000.1:29755-51689 GCA_002080025.1 Modiolus philippinarum | reverse complement strand
AAAAAAAAAAAAAAAAACACTAACAGACAGTGGTTATTGAGTAAGAAATGACACTTGTTATCCCTTTCCTGAAATCCAGTCAACAGACAAAGGCTGCCTTTTCCCGTTTTACGAGCTAAATTTTCAGAGGTTCAAGCTTCACGCTTGACATACTCTCCCGTTTTTATGTGCCTTTTTTCCACGATCCTGTTTCTTTTTTACTTAAAAAGACCAATCCCGCTTCCCGCTTATACCCCCATCGAAACCCACAACAATGAAAGCTATTGCATTACAAAATTCTCAGTATTGATTTTTGCATTCAATTTCTACGCTGCAGGAATTTATGTGTATGGTTTCTGCATAAAAATAAACTTCATGAAAGATTTTAAAATTTGATGGAATTGTTACCAGAATTCGAATCAATTTACCTCACCACACATAAGGGGAGAGTTTGAGTCCAACAAACGAGTTTAACCCCATCGCAATTTTTGCACCTGTCCAAAGTCAGAAATGTGTTGGTCATTGGCTTGTCCTTGTCTTCTTATTAAAAATTTTAGTTTCTTGACATTCGAGTTATTGGATGTGGGTTGTTTCCATTAATTTATTCATTTTTTTACTTTTTGGGGCCATTTAGCGCTTGCTATATGGTCTGAGGTTCCTCGCTGTGTTGAAGACCATACAGTGACCCATAGATGCTTTGTTTCAGGTAGTTTTAACCTGGAGATGGGATGTTGTCTCCTTGACATTTACCCCTATTTCCTTTCTTTTTCATATTTGTATCCTTCAGTTCAACAATGAATTTATTATAAATAAGAAATAATTCTAGTCTCCAGAAACGTGAACCAGTCAATGGAACAACACTTTTATTGTTGTTCTTCATCTTGAGACATCATGAGGTCTTCAAAAATTAGCTTTGCTCATACCTTATAGAGAGTATGCAAATAGTCAGAGTAAATGTCAGACTTTTAGAAAATAAAGCCAAAATGTAAATTCTGAAAGTGCTCTTTTAGCAGAAATTCTCGCATGAATACGTACACCATCACTTATGATAAGCACGGGAAAAATTTTTACTCACACTAAATTACACGAGAGACAAACTTTTACAAACTAGATGTAACTGTGGCCTGATGGGCCACAAATTTATACCCCCCGCTTCTTGTTGATGATCCTACCCTGCACAGTTACAGACGTAGAAACGTACCATGGGGGTACTCCAATAGTCCACCGTAACTTTGAGGCAACTTAAAATAAGAGGAAGGCACAATGAAATCCTTTGATAAGACATAGACTCATTAGAACTATTTATCAGAGAGATGTTTTGCTACTCGATAGGGAAAATGTTGGGGAAACCTTTTTAGCCTACCTTTTAAATTTTCAATATAGACTCTAAGTAGGAGAAATCTACAAAGTGCTGTAATTTTGTTAACAATTTATGAATCAATCTGAAAATAGGAGGTGCACAAGTACTTATAGTTACTAACATTCTGACAAAATTTGAAAAGTCACTTCAGAAAGGTTCCCGAGATAAGCTTCGGACAAATCTTCAATATAGACTCTAAGTAGGAGAAATCTACAAAGTGCTGTAACTTTGTTAAAAATTTATGAATCAATCTGAAAATATGAGGTGCACAAGTACTTATAGTTACTAACATTCTGACAAAATTTGAAAATTCAGTTCAGAAAGGTTCCCGAGATAAGCTTCGGACAAATCTTCAATATAGACTCTAAGTAGGAGAAACTTACAAAGTGCTGTAACTTTGTTTTGTTAAAAATTTATGAATCAATCTGAAAATAGGAGGTGCACAAGTACTTATAGTGACTAACATTCTGACAAAATTTGAAAAGTCAATTCAGAAAGGTTCCCGAGATAAGCTTCGGACAAAAAATGTCTACGGACGGACAGACGGACGGACAGACGGACGGACATGGTGATTCCAGTATACCCCCCCAACTTCGTTGCGGGGGGTATAATTAATAAATGAAGGGATATGGGGTAAAGCATGGTTGGGTTCACAGGCACTTGGGTCCAGGATATTTTTTTCTTCTTTATTTATCAATTAAATGACGTAAATGAACTCGTCTGACATGCCTCGATGTGAAATAACGACTTTAAACTATGCCCCATTTTCCTATATATACTCCTCTAACTCCTCTAGAGGAGTATATATAGGAAAATGGGGCATAGTTTAAAAGTCGTTATTTCACATCGAGGCATGTCAGACGAGTTCATTTACGTCATTTTATTGATAGATAAAGAAGAAAAAAACATCCTGGACCCAAGTGTCTGTGTCCAAAATCAGTAATATGCTGGTCATCGGCTTGTCCTTGTCTTCTCATAAAATTCTAATTTCTTGATATTCGTGTTATTGGATGTGGTTTGTTTACATTTATTCATTCACTTTTTGCTTTTTGTGTCCATTAAGGGATATGAAGCGTGTTATATGGTTTGAGGTTCCTCACTGTGTTGAAGACCGTACGATGACCCCTAAATGCTTTGTTTTGGGTTGTTTTAAACTGGAGATGGGATATGTTGTGTCCTAGACTTTACCTCATTTCTTTTCTTTTTCATAAAACTTACACTTAAAGGAACTCTTGTAAACATGTTAATTTCATTTCACAAAGTGGTAAATTCAAAAGAATATTGAGAATAAATATCGCCGACTTGTTTTTACTTAATCCGTAAACAGACAAAATGCTACAATTCTGGTTGTTCCTACTTAATCCGTAAACAGACAATATGCTACAATTCTGGTTGATCCTACTTAATCCGTAAACAGACAATATGCTGCACCTCCGCTTGTTTACGCTTAATCCGTTAACAGACAATATGCTACAATTCTTTAAAATAAAAAACCCAAAGATAAAGATGTTGATTCTGTATCATGAGGACCACAACAAGAAGCCACCTTTGATAACTGGTTTTCCATCATATATCGTTTAAATATTATAAAACAATGTAAAGATTAAGTAGCATCTGCAGAAAATATAAAATGAAAACAATTTATCAACTTTTAATTATATTTTCATAGCTTTTAAGACAATTAAGCAGTTAATGGAAAACAAAGTTAAACTCAAAAGACAGAAACTTTTCTCGCCATTTGACAACTTGTATATAAAAAATCTTACATGGATTTTCAAAAATTTGTGTATGTTTTTCTATTACAAAAGCCCTTCAAAACAAAATGTAAGTTTTCATATTGATTACAAATATTCTTACACTCGTACTCCCTTCACAAAGTGATAACCATATACAATTTCTAGATCAAAAATGTTTGGTAAAACGAGCGGTGGTTACGATTTGAAGAGAATAAAAACTGAAATTTGATTGGTGGACAACAGTAAATAAGTTAGCTATATTTTGAATAACTGTGCATCTACAAAGTCGACCCAAATCAAGATAAAAGAGGACTTTTACATCTTTGGTAAATGCATACATTAGATTTATGATTTTAAAATTCATCCTTTCCTTGTTCTTTCTTCGGCATTCGTTTGCCGATGTATAAGATAGAAAGAAGGAACAAAAACTCATACCTCGATTTCGCTGTATTGTTTCCGACTCGCTCACAGCATCTGAAAGATGTTTTTAGTATAAATAATTAGTAAGGTGTATACAAAATTGAAAGATCAAAGGGTATTACTGACAAGGTAATGTGCCCCGGTTATGACTTTCCATATTATTTTTTGTACTGCTACGGATGAGAGGATATTCCTTGTCACTCATTAATTTCTGATTATTGTTTTCCATATTATTTTATTTTGGGTGGTTGCTCCTTGACACATACAGCATAACAACATTATTTACTATGCAACTTTGGTATTTTTATATTTTAAACCACTGGGGTCGAGGCCAAGGTCTGGTGGACTAGAGATCCCCGAAGGTATTAATGAGCCCGGTGTTCAGACACGAACATTTAAATTGCATTGTATGGAAATTTTTGAAATCTAATGCCCTTAAAATACAGAGACGTCATTGTATTGCATTCGGTGGATGTCCTTTGGGCTGGATTCTGTTTTCAATTTCGATCTTCTTTTAGAAGACTAATTTTAATGCTGCTGATGAGAGGTAACTCCTTGAAATACGTGTACAGCATACTGTAAACGTGAAAATTTTCGCGTGGGGGTTATGTTCGCTATATTCGCGATCAAGAAATTCCGCGAAAATGTCCACAACACGGATAGTTTGATTTTGAAGTGACCTATTTTAAAGCAATATCACTGTCGAATGTGAAAGACCTTGAGCGCGAAAATAACCCCCTCTCAAAACGTAAAACTTTGTCAATCAAAATCGCGTAAATAACACCCCGCGAAAATTTCCACGTTTACAGTAACGAAATTTACTGTTTCTTATGCAACTTCGGTATTTTATGTATTTTGGATTACGGCCTTGCATATCGGTTTAAATAATGACTTGACTGTCGGAATTGACAAGTTCAACACGGCAGGGGTCCTATAAGAAGTATCAAATGAACAATCTATCAGTGCACCTGATCTCATCCATGGTTTTAAATTGGGTCCGTGTTGTTCGTCTGTATGTGTGTCTCCATTTTTCTTTCCTGTGTTGTACGTATTTGATGTTTTTGTTTCTTTGTGTTTACGATATGATTCCGATATTATCATCGTCTTTTGAGTATTCGTTTTTGGACTGAGGGTTCGGTTCTCACTACTTTCCCTATATATTGCTGATCTGTGAATGTCGACAGTCAAAGCAAACCCTGGTGACCGCGGACTTTGTAAACACAACGAGAAACTAAATTTAGAGAACCTTCGATAGTAAGTTATTTGCAATTAGATATACCATTGAATGGAATTGAATATCTAATGAGAAACCTCATTCAATTATCCCCCTGTACCAAGTTAGTTATATATAGTCAAAGTTGAGATAATTTTTATTTAAGTATCAAAAGAGGCTTTTGATATGATAATTGAAATTATCCCCACTTTAAACCATACAAAACTGACTTGGTTCAGGGAGATAACTGACCGAGGTTTCCCATTAGTTTCTGCAGACGGCAATTTCGGCATCTTATGTCTCATCAGAACAGACAGATATAATCAAAACATTTGGCAGAACAGAAACCGAAAGAATATATAAATATAAAGTATATAAATTATACAAAATATATAAATTAAGCTGATATGGAACAAGTAATCGATAGAATAAACGCTTTAATGTTCATTGTTACATAGCAATTGCAGTATATTCCTGTTCATGCATGTTAGCATAATGTTAGCATACATTACAGGTTGATTAAAACGGATATAACGTGGAAGAGGTGAGTATCTACACTAGTTAAAAAAGGAAAACTGGCTTACCTGGGTTTCGGTCTACTCTGTTATCTAAATCGGTAACGGCACCTGGAAGAATAATTTCTTTCTTTAAGGGTAAAACTTAGTTACAAAAGGGCTCATACTTGAAAGTTTATATGGCTGATTTAAATTGTTTCTTATGTGAATTTTGGACATGAACAAAGTATAGTATTTCTGGCTTCATTTCAAAAAAGGAAAACTGGCTTACCTGGATTTCGGTCTACTCTGTTATCTAATTTCTTTCTTTAAGGGTAAAACTTAGTTACAAAAGGGCTCATACTTAAAAGTTTATATGGATAATTTAAATTGTTTCTAGGGTGAATTTTGGATATGCACAAAGTATAGTTTTTCTGGCTTTGAACCTTCATGATTGGTAAAATGTTTATATAATATTGATATAACAAGTACAGTGGTGAATAATTGACACTTGTCACCATTCTTCTCCTTGGAGAGGGTGGGGGTTCGACAGGGAGGATCATTATCCATTTATATATTTATTTTAGTTATTGAACTAATTAGTTCAGCACTCAAGAATGACTCGGAAATAGGTGGTTTGAAGATGAATGATTCAGAATATATTTTAGGCCAATATGTCTCTTCACTTCTTTACTTATCTTTGATGCTAATCCGAGTTCACTTTAAAGTACTTTATTTATCACTGAAAAAAATGCCTGAATGAGCTGGACTACGAGTAAACTAAGAAAAAAAAAAGAAATATGGATCGGCTCTTACACTGGATTAGAAGAATCGTTTTTGCAAGAAAAAAATTTAATTGGACATAAATTTTAAGTTGTCGGATAAAGATAAAACACTGTGTAATTTCAAGGAAAAAATTAAAGGCTGTGGAATCTGTTTAATGTGCGGACATATAGAAATTTGACATACATTGGTAAGGTTTAATGCTAGTAAAACTTTACCCTTACCTCCCTTGGTTCTGCCAAACTTACACTTTCCTGAGAAATACAAGATATTTTCTACAACTTTATTTGGGTTGGAAAACCTGATAAAGTCAAGATCAGTGATGATAAAAGATCTAGATGAGGGTACCACATATCCAGTCTTTCTGTTATGCACTGAAGATGACATGGTTGACTAAACTGCTCGATCCACTTAAGCATTTTCCTTGGAGATTCTACTGTTAAGTACTTTTTCCTTGGAGATTCTACTGTTAAGTACTTTTTCCTTGGAGATTCTACTGTTAAGTACTTTTTCCTTGGAGATTCTACTGTCCTCTAAAAGTATTTGATGGGGATAAATTTCTGACATTAAATAAGGATGGAATGGTGTGGGTCTCAAAGAAATTAAATGCTTTTTGGAGAAATATCATTTATAATTTTTCAAAACTTAATGAGGAAGATAAATCAATCAAATTTGAAGATTCATATAATATTTTGTCGCAATTTTTGTGGCTGAATGAAAATATAGAAATTCACGGAAAACTGATATATAAAACAGACTATAAAAATGGTGTGTACTTTGTTAAGGATTTGATAGAAGAAAAGTAACTATTTTCTTGATTACACTGAATTAGTGGAAAAATACCATAATTTGTCAACAAATTCTATTGACTTACATCAAATCTCAGGAGAAGTGGTTAGAGATAGTTAATCTTGAAACTCTTAATTTGAATTATGAAATTTGATCATTTCTCTTTTCAGTTTGAACTACTGCATAGAATACTTGCTGCAAACTGTCTTTTAATCAAATGTAAGATAAAAGAAAACGAGTTGTGTACTTTTTGTTTTGAAACACAAACATATCAGCAGTTTTTCTAGGAATGCAGTAATTCCAAAAATATTTGGTTATCCATATGCGATAACTTCTTAAACCATAATTTAGTTTTGAACACTGATATTTCGATTACAATTCTCGGAATAAACCGATTTAGACCAAATGATAGTATTGAAAAACATGTGATTCTAGTTTTGAAATATTACATTTATGTATGTATATGCAAAAATAAGCCCCCTTCCATTAGTGGGGGATTAAACTAATTAAACCAATTATAATCCATGGTGCATGTTAGACCAAATAATAGTATTGAACAACATGTGATTCTAGTTTTAAAATAATACATTTATGTATGTAGATACAAAAATAAGCCCCCTTCCATTAGTTGGGGATTTAAATAATTAAACCAATTAAAATCCATGGTTCATGTTTCTTCTCTAGCTGAATAAAAGAACACGTGCATGATGTTATATATATCATCACGAGTCAGTTTGTGTATGTAGGTCAAATGATTACATGTAAATACTGAGTACCGGTACTATGGGCGTGTTGTGAACATGAATACATGTCTTGAAACCAAATTCACAAAGCAGATACAAATGCCCTACCTTTAAGTCTTCGTAATATATCAGGATGTCCAAATAATTCTGAAATGAAACAGTTTAATTTTGTAATTGTACTTATTTGTACATTAAATGTTTATTGTTGAGAAAAACATATGAATTTACAGTGACTTAATTACCACGGCTGAACATGGCGTAATTTTTCTCGATTTCATACATTACCTCCTGTACACAGTTCATGACAGATTACATATTAACGTTACTGCAATTACAATATGGGGTCCTTGAAAAATTTAAGTTATGTTTTGTTAGTCTAATCTTGTTGTCGGACAGTATACGAGTGATCATAACCGGAAGAAAAGGGTGTTCGTACCTCTAATTGACGGGAGAGTTCCAATCCAGGAAAAGATAACAACACTTTATGGAAAATGTATCATCTGCAGAAAATAAGCAATGAAAATATTATGACCAAAACTTCATAAAATGTGTAGATGAAGTTGAATTGAAAAATCATTTTGAAAAACCGAAGGAAGTTTCTTCAAATAAGCCATCTTAGATTTTTTAGACAACTAGAGAAAACAACTAGACGTATTGTGCAAATAATATGGGAAAGAACTATATGCTGGCTATATGATGATGACATTGATGATGTTTGTATCTGCAAAGTCGAACCAAATCAAGAAAAAAAGAACTACATCTATTATATACTGCCAGTTGAAGAGGGTGTTATGCTGAAATATCACACGAAGTAAAGATATCACTCGAGACGTAGTTGAGAGTGATACACTCTAACTGAGTGTCACAAGACGGAGTCGAGGGTAATACTTATTGGGTGTGATATTCCAATATAACACCCAATATACAGGTAGTATGTGATATATTATACTGAATACATTTATAAATATAATACATAAGTAACACAAGGGTAAAAAATCTTTGCGATTATTTTTTGCTACATGAAACAGTACATTCATGTTAACTTAATTCATTGATAAATTAATTCAATTACATTATTAATATGATTCTCTGTCAAGAGGATGATATATCAACAGAAGGTGGTACATAGAGAAGGGTGATATATAGGGTTGATCTATTAGTGTGATATATCGATGCAACCAATGGTTGTCTAATAGGCGGGGCTAGTAAGGAATGGATTTCAATAACTTATGCTATTACGCAATAGAAATTAAAGATCTTTGTATGAAATATAATATATTTTAAAACGTCAGTTTATTGGAGATACTGTACAATGTGAACATCAGTCGGCTAGCATTATGTAGCGTGGACAAAGTGCATATTTTGCAAATAATAGAAAGAATCCAAATAAATTTCAAACCTTTATTTTGCTGTATTGTATTCAAATCTCGCACGGCATCTGAAAAAAAATAGAATATAGTTTGGTGTCTACAAAATTGCAAACGTACTTCGGGTAATTTTAAGCGGATTGTTTATTTATATCGATTGTATTGTAATGTTTGCAATCCTTTGTTTTAGTGTCATTTACTCGTTTAAAGGGAAAATATCTTAAAGAAAAATATATGGAAGTGTCTCAAAAGCCTTTGCGTTTTCTCGGACAGTATTTTTGCATCATAGTTTTCATATTTTATTACATTTTGGACCCTTTTTCTTATATTCTTAACATTACGTCTTACGAATTTCCTGTAATTTGGTCATAGTACTTCTATGAGACATACGTTTTCAAATGTTCTATGCGGCTGTTTATATTGTTCTATTTTGAGTCTGTATATCCTACTTTGCATCACTATATTCAGATCCCTGAGAACTCAAACTTTATACTCGATTTGCTATGAATCGATAAACATCACCAGAATTTGGCCTTATTTTAATTCATCGGCAGTTTGTAATGTGTTTCTTTGATCTCATGAAGACATATTTGAAGTATTTGCTACTGCCCGAAAATTATTTTTTTTGCAAAAAGTATATTAAAGAATGCCTACTTTATCAATAGCGTATCAATGTGAATAAAGAAATATACATACCGTAAACCGGGAAATTTTCGCGCCGTATATATTTAGCGGTAGATTGACAGGATTTTAGTTCGCGCACTTTTGAATTGGCACTGCCAAATTGTTGACCATTGACTTCAATAATAGAAAAGTATATTCGCGCCGTTTTATTTTCGCGATTCCATTCCAAACGCAAAAAATCGCGAAAATAAAAATATCGCGAAAATTTCCCGGTTTGCAGTATACAAAAACTGCTAGGACAAACTATTTTACTAATCAATAGTCAATTTCCCGATTTCTTCGAAAAATGATTTTCATTTTCCAAATTGTTTTCTATCAAATAATTTAGTTAATTACTTATAAAAATAATAATAGAAGTTTTTGTTTCTGATATCTCTGAATTGTCTCCAACAATAGACTTGCCAACAAGTGGGCTCGTCCATCATTGGTGCCAATATTTGTCGTATGAGAAACAAAACTTCCATTATTCTATATAAATCAAGACATTCAGAGGTTTACATGTGAATGCGAAAGCAAAGTAACGATGTCTAAGTGTTGCCTTTTTGCGAACTGGATTGCATGTCTACATAAAATAAAAAAGCCAGACCATAAAAGACTTACCTTTTAGTCTTATTAGTAATTCAGGGTGTCCTACTGCATCTAAAACAAAACAATTTGATTTTGTAGGTGTATATAAGTAAGTGAGAACCGAGCCGTCAGTCTTAAAACGAATAATCCAGGACAAATGGCAACATCAGACACACCAAGAAACAAAGACACCACATGAGTTCAGAATAGAAAAGGAAAATGCAGACTAAAATACAGATAAACAACACGGACCCAACGAAAACCAAAATACAACAGTCAGTTTGTTTACCACCGGAATAGTAAAATGCAAAATGAAAACAAAAGTAATAGAATGAGATTAAAATGCCAAATATTTCGACATAAAATGTCTTGTTCGAGGGAAAGTAAAAATAAAAAATACTGTGAACACGCTAGATGAAATGAAAATGCCAATACCCAGGTGAGATAGGTGTGTATAGCACGCCGAGAAATTATACCAGCCGATCTTGAACACATTCACAATAAGGTGATTAAAATATTTTAATCACCTTATTGTGAATGTGTTCAAGATCGATTTCCCGGCCATTTAATCACCTTATTGTGAATGTGTTCAAGATCGGCTGGTATAATCAAATTTCTCGGCCAAAGAAAAGATATTTCTCGGACAAGGAAACGATATTGGATAAGAGACAGGAAAAAGGACGGGAAACAAAGTGGAAATGAGTGGAGAGGTCAAGAATTAAAAGAAAAAAATGCCAAGTGTGAATGGAAAAAAATGGACCAAAAATTATGAAGAAATTGATAATAAATACAGATTTCACAAAAAAGTGATAGGACACACTGAAATAAAAAGCTATGGGTGAGATCATGTGAGGTACAATGGTATAGTAAGCATCTCCTGCTTCTTATAAGACTCCAGCCGTGTACAACCGTCAATTGTGGTAGTAAAGTCAAAACCAGTGGTGGAAAACAACTTCAGCTGTCAAGGAAAAGATCTGTGTCATCTACGAGACAGATATCCGATAACGGTCTATAAGATCGTGATGTCGACCGTAAAATATCTGCAGCGATGACTTCAGGTTATGGGCAAGATACCTTTGTTTAGGTAGTCTTTTTGTCAGTAAACCAGGTATTTTTGAAAGTGTAAAATATATGCTATACGCCGTGGTATTATAAGACAGTAAAGTCTTCTTAGCAGTTCTTTAATTAATAGTTTTTAATATTTAATTTTATTGTTTCACGAACAAAAGCCTTCATTTACAATGGCTGAACATTTAATCATTTTTCGCAAAGATCTGATTTGTTTCCAACGTTCAAGAACTTTAAAAATATATTGAAAGGACAACATCAATTGCATATCTTGTCTATGATATTTCTTATACGGTAATATTCGGGATAAAATGGAGTAATCTTTTTCTCTAATGATAAATGATGAACACCAAGAATTGAATTCCGAATAGATTTAGTGGGAAATAGCACAGGGCTAAATTCAACATGTTGAATATGAAAATTAATCTAACTTGTCAGAACCAGTTTAAACTTCAAATATCATTACAGAAAAATGTTAACTATTTTCCTTTTATTGAGATAAACACATTTTTCACATTTTGTGAATATGCCAATCAAAAATATAAAAAATGAAAATATAAAGAATAAAACAATCGGCTGCGCTGTGTTATTAATTCTTCAAACCATGGACAAATCTTGGTATTTTTTTACAGCTACCGTGTAAAATTACACATATTTTTTTTACAGCTACCGTGTAAAATTACACACTTTAAAAACAAAAAGTATAATAAAGAACATTACATAAAATTTTCTTTTACTCTTTTTACAATTACAACATTTCCGGTGATGATCCGAATACCGATTTTATTTGGAAAATTGCAATATCTGAATTTCAGAAAATTGTATTTGAAACTACGGAGTATCTCCCTCTTGTATAGCCCCTGAGTTGATTTTGGATTTTCTAATTTCGATCTTACTGGCTATTTGTTCTCTATCAGTTTTTACACTTATTTCGGTATATGGACTTCCAAATGTTTAGATTTTATCTGCACTGAAGAAAAATAAGTTGTCGAAATGCGCAAATGTAGAATCAAAATACACTGTTACTTCGGTATTTTGTTATTTGAATCGATCAAGATCGATTCCAGTTGGTTTTGGCTGTTCATTCAATGATGAGATCGATTGCAATCGATCTAATTTGGTCTCATAACAAGAGGTGGGCTCAAAAAGATCGGTTTAAAAAGAGACGAATATTATAATTGTAATAAGCATGTGATCAAAGGCATTCGTTTCTATGAGAACGTCAAACCCAACTGCAGCCGATCGCAATCGATTATTATTAATAAAATGTTTTAAATATAGTCACTAACATTGTTTCAAGTTTATTACGTATATTTCTCACATCGAGATAGTTAAATTTTCACATTTTAAAGTTCGAGGTTTATCCGAGAACTTTAAAATGTGAAAAATTTAACTATCGAGATGTGAGAAATTATCGTAATAAACCGGAAAACAATGTTAGAGATTTTTTCTCTAATTCCTACTCAATTTATTTGACATAAAGCGATCTCCATAGTCTCCAGTCGCCAGTATGCCGCCATTTTGTTGCTATCATCGTTGCCATGTGTATCATTGCGCCTTTCATTGAAAGGGGTGTTGAATGTAATATTTTTGATAAAAAATGTCATATTATCAATTAATTTAGTTATTTTAGTCATAAAAATGTAAAAGTCAATTCGCTAGACAATGATGCAGGTGTTAATTTCATCAACATCCGGTTGCACTATTTCTAGAAACTGACACGAGACAACCAATCAGCAAGTGAGATCAATGTCTAAACATGTTGATTATTAAGTTCATCTAACATCATTTGGGAAGTATTTATTTTGAACAAGAATTAGAGAAATGTTAATATAAACGGGGTTTAAAATGATCGATCTGAATTTGGATCGATTGTATCTAGTTTAAATGTGAACACGATCTTAGATAATACTTACAGTTAGTGAACAGGACACCAAAAAGTACACCGAACACGTGTTTCATTGTAGTAAACTAGACCTTGTGAGGAGAACTTTCCTGTGACAAAAAAAAAGTAGTTAAATAAAATAGGGTTATTATTCACAATATTCACAAGGTTTATAGAAGCGCAAAATAAAAACTTTCGAAAGTGCGAAATACAAGTCTAGCTTTATATATGCTCCTGCTTGATACAATTTTCCATTCCCTAAAATTTAAAACTCCTCTTTAAAGATGGAATCGCGAAATTTTGCAACCGTAAAAAAAAAACTATACGATATTTTGACATAAAAAATGCGCAAGCAATTCTAAACGGAAAGAGTCCTTGTATAAGCACAAACAGCAGGTTTCGTTATTGTTTGTGAGGGTTTTGTTGTAAGCTTGAGAAGTATTTTGTCCAAAGAGGATATAAATTTACTTGCAAAATATCATTAAAATATCAATAACACTTACCCTGTGCGATTAGTATATTGCCACTAAAGTCAGTCCTTTTCATCGTTCTACTTTTATACTATAATGAAATCAATCGAAGTTCAATTATGTGCGCAATGTGGAACTTTTTATTTACACACAAATGGTATTTCTTTAAAGCAGAAATTTGGTATTAATTTGGTGATAATGATGCGTGTCATTGGTAACAGCAGTGACAATTTTTATCATAGTCTTGACATAGAAAAGAATAGTCTGGATCATTCAGACTCTTTACACTGAAATGGAGAGTCTGGATTCACGTAGTATATTTACTTGTAACGCTAAAACGAGGCTTACCAAAAATTTGGTACTGGAAAATGATTGGACATTATCTGATTGGACGGTACATGTAAATAAATACATACAATGTAAATAAACACACGTGTTGATGAGCACGTGTTGCACCCCGGCCTTGAGAACATACACCGAGACCACTGTTTAATAGTGAAGTAGGTGAGCATTATTTACAAATTAAAAAGAAACAAGTGAAAATACATTGTTGAATGTTCCGCCTCGCATAATCAAGAGATATATGATTTGGGGAGGACTTCATTAATTTGTATGTTTCTACACACATACAATTTGTTGAAATTTTAGTGAAAGAATCTACAAATCGGACGAGTATTTTGTGTAGATCGCGGAGGTTTGCAAACTTAATCAAGACGTGACAAAAATATTTTTAAAGAAGGTCACCCATTAATTTCTTGTACTCCCAAACAGTATGGCATTTATTGATTACAATGTTTTAGATTTCTGAGGTGTCTATGTAAACGTTCTTTCTTTCCAAGTATATTTTAAACAACAATTTGTATATCCAGGTGCGTAGTTCCCTTTACGCAAAAAGCATTAACTTGCACATCATTTAAAGAAAATAAAAACAGGGGTAAAACCCCAGGGGGGTACTCTCTATCATCATCTTACCTAGGCTGGTCATCGGAAAAAAATTTAACCCCCAAAAATAGTACTTTTTTCAAACTACCCCCCCCCAATAGTTCTTTTTCAAATCACCCCCAAAAAGTATGTTAGAAAAATAACCCCTTAAAAACATACTTGTTGCATTTTTACATAAAAATTACATTGACAAAATTTAAAAGATTCCGCTGAATTTATCATTTGAGTAAACCCCATGTGTTTATCCATGGTATATTTCTTGATTTTATATGTAAACAAAACACCCCAAAGTGTGACATATTTGCCTACCCCCAAAGAATATCTTACAATTATTTATACCCCCAAAAAATAGCTAATAATTTTTCTACCCCCCCCCCNGTCGAGTCTTAGCTACAAATCTATCAACATGTTAGGAAGAGGCAAAGGATGTAAAGGAATAGGAACAGGTGGCGCAAAGAGGCACAGGATAGTTCTTCGTGATTATGTCCAAGGTATCACAAAACCAGCCATTCGTCGTCTTGCCAGAAGAGGTGGTGTTAAACGTATCTCTGGATTGATCTACGAGGAAACCCGTGGAATATTGAAAGTATTCTTGAAAAAGGTTATCCGTTTAGCAATGACATACACTGAACACGCCAAGAGGAAGACTGTCACCGCCATGGATGTTGTCTACGCATTGAAACGCCAAGGCAGAACCCTGTATGGATACGGAGGTTAAATGGTTAAATGCCACAGTCATATAATATCAGAAAAACGGCCCTTTTCAGGGCCAACAAATTATTTAAAAAAGAATTCACGTTGTTATGTATATAATCAAACTTTCTCGTAGTTTACAAACCCCGCTAGTAACTTTTTTTTAAACATTTTTGTTGACCCAATGAAAATACCGGGGAACTAATGTAACAGTGAATAGTGATTGGAAACATTCACATTTCTTATAATTTCTGTGTCGCGGCAGATTCACCTGTTAATCGTATTTTTTAGCACTTCTGTTGAAACATAGGAAATTTTTAGTGCATTTTACAGCTACATTTTCCCATCGATTTAATTACAAAATACACCATTTTTCAGAAAAAAGATTATTCCAAAGTACACAAATTTTGCTCTGAAACTTTGATAATTTTCGGTTTTTTTTTTTTTTAATATACCGCGAAACTTTGCACTTCAAGAAGTTTTTTTTGTACACTTTCTTTTTCCCCCAAAATATTAAATGCTCCAAAATTTAAATAATTGAAAAGACGAAACTTCGATTCATCTCATGATTTATTTTATTTTAAATTCAGCTGAAAATTCAGTTGTAAAATACGCAATGAAAAGTTTTGTTTTTGAACTCCAAAATTTGTATCTAAAAGTTGCATAAGCGTGGTCACAAAATTTATCAGCACTGTAAAATAATTTTTCTGCTTAAATTTTAATTGGCTATAAAGCCAATACAAGGAGCTTTAACCTCGTACAGTTTCGTAATAGTAAGATGGAATACAACATGTAAACTAGCGAGTTAAAGTTAGCCATTTTTTTTAATTCTTAATCTAAAGTTGTTCTGACGCTCGTTACTCATCGATAACTGTGACGGTTTCTTGATAATTTTACGACATCTTTACGCGAGAAAACAACCCGTCATTCATTTATTGCCCATTTTTGCCCCTACCAAAATATATGTCAAGTTACCCCCAGTGCATGGACCGGTTGCGTTTAGTCTCGTATAAAGAATTAATGGTATATTATTATTTTCTTTAAGATATATTTTCGATGTTGTTTTTAAGATTCGGGAGAGAACAATTGATGTAATAGAAATAGAGCTATTAGAGAAATGGCACATTAGGAAACATACACGAATCTGGCAAGAAGTATATTTTCTTTTTGAAAAATGATGGTGGCCCTTAAAAGGGCCGTTTGTTGAAAAAGTCAATGTAACTTTTTACTTGCTTCTGGTGTACTTGGTGACAGCTTTTGTTCCTTCACTGACAGCGTGCTTAGCCAATTCTCCTGGCAGAAGAAGACGGACAGCAGTTTGGATCTTCCGAGATGTGATGGTTGATCTCTTGTTGTACTGAGCCAATCTGAATGCTAATGGTAAGCTTACTGAACAGTAAAAGAAACATACCATTCTTGCTGTTCAGTATACTTATACGCGTCATTTTGATCATTGTGTATTGGCTTAACAATAGGATCAATTTTGCACGGAGAATTACATCTGAGTTTAGCTGATCGCTACGAAGGGGGTGAGGTTCCAAAAATAATATTTACATAAATTTCCATAGCTTATTTCTCAAAACTAATAAATTAAGAAATATTATAAAACAAAAGATTATAAACAGAAAAAGAGGAAATATGTCGCAATTTCCAAAAGAAAAATACACATATATATAAATTCCATAATTATTGCATGTAAATATAAATATGTAAAAAGGTAAAATAAAAAAAAATTTCCGAGTGGAATTTAATATTTTTCTAACATTTAACTTTCATGAATGACCATTAGTCCCAGGTATAACTTGATAATTGTCTTCTTCTTCTGATTGTTGTAAAAACAAATCTGTATATTACAACTAATTACAGGAAGTGAAATGACATATGGTAAAGCCATTCATGTTACAATGCAATGTATGGTTTGATTGACACGTACATGTTAGTCTTGGTACTGCATGTTTAACTTTTTTTTTTCATTTTTACTTTTAGATATAATAAAGCATTAATAAAATAAATTTTAAAAAAGGGAAGATGGTAAAATTTACCCCTTATGTCTAGTATATAGATCGTGACTTGTTCAATTTGACATTTTTTCTGTCTTTTTTCCCTAAAGATATAACCAAATTTACCCCTTATATTTGGTATATAGATTGTGGCTTGTTCCTTTTGACTTTCTGTGACTTTTTTCGATAGAGATTTGGTCAATTTATCCCATATATCTGGTATTTAATTAGTTATGTTTATTAATGGTACTTTTTACCCTTGCGGGTTGACAGCATACATATACAAAATACAAGCATTTAAACAATAAAACATATATACATTTACAACAATAAAAATTATGCATCTATGTTGAGTCCACTCTCCTCAGTGCTAGTGACTTTTGAATGAAAGGGACAGCAAGTTGTATAAGACAATCAGACGACAAAAATATTTTTTTCCAAAAATCTCCCTGTATTTTTTCCTTCAATTGTGGATTTATATTTTTTATTTTGATAAAAAAAAATCTTTTCTCAATGATTCATTCTTTTGACAATGGAAAAAGAAATGCTCCTCATTTTAAATTAAATTTTTTGTTACATTGTTTACAAAAGCGCTGTTCTCTGTTTATTGTATTATATCTATCTCTTTCGATTTCTAAGAGATATTTGCTTGTTCTCTATAGCCTTTTACGTTGTGCTCTTTTCCCTATAAGTGTGGTCAAATTTATCCCCCGAGGGAACCCTTGCAGCAAGCTCTTTTTTTGAGTGGTCCGTAGGTGATCGGCTACAAGTTAAAATCCCCGCCCCTTTCGATTTCAGCCTACTTTTCCAGTGGTAGTCAAAAATTCCCGTCCTATGACCCTTTCCATACCCAAAGTGATTATTTATTAACAAACTTGTTCTCGTCTTGATATAGCTGAAATATAGACGTTAAACAATCTATCAATCAATCAATCAATCAATCAATCAAATTTATCTCAAATATATTTTATATAGATTGTGACACTTTTCTGCAACTTTTCCGGCGTCTTTTTTCTGTGTTGTTACCGTGACTGTTGAAGGTGTCTTTCTGGTGACGGCCCTATAGTCCGAAGGTCCTATATTCCGAAGGTCTGATAGTCTGAAGGTCCGGTAGTCCGAAGGTCCGATAGTCCGAAGGTCCGATAGTCCAGAGGTCCGATAGTCCGAAAATGTCACATATTGTAAAAAAAATCGCCCAACCGGTAAAAAAAAATCGGAGATATTGAAGAAGACTTCTGGAGATAAATTGAAGTATAATGCTAATTTTGACGGAAATAAACGTAATGTAAAATTGATGAATAGTGATTGTTGTTTATTCAAGACCCCCTCCCCCCACTCCATTTAAGTTAAAAATAGAATGCCCGACAACTCTTGCAAATATTAGCAGATTTAAGCATAATTTTTGAAGTCATGTGGAATGCGATGTCTGTTCTTCTTTCTCTGGTAAATGCACCAATACTTTTCATTAAAACATCTTTCTCTCTAAAACCACTAGATCAGTAAAAGAACAAATTGGTCACAACAGTCTTCGGATCGTCCCTTCAAAATATGTCCGTCAGATATCAACACCACATTCATATCCAAGGTAGTGGCCATATTCGTCAGTGCGAAATGAATTTTCATAAAAGACCTTCCGCACGCGATTCCCTGAAAGTTTTAGCTACAGTGGAGATTTTCAAATTAATATATGTGTTCTTCCGAGGGGTCAACAGTTAAACTATATGCTGTGGGCTGACAATTTTTATTTTAATGGAGTGGAACGGAATGAGTAATCTTTGTATAATTCTAATTTTAGACTTTAAAAATTTCTCAATTTCAACTTTAACTAAAAATTTCGACTTTTTACAAACTTAATATTTCAACTGTCATCTCCAAATTTTGACTTTTCTAAAGCACAACATTTTGACTTTTTCAAACTCGAAATTTCGAAGTTTTCAAACTCAAAATTTCGGATCCTTTGTTCTTAATATTTCGACTTTTCAAAACTCAAAATTTGAAGATCTAAAAAGTCGAAATTTTGACTTAAAAATAAAAAAAACTTTAATTTGAACCTTAATGAACTTCGACTATCTAAAACTCAAATTTTCGACTTTAAAAAGTTTCGACCTTAAAAACTCAAAATTTCGATTTTTTTTTAAATTTGAGTTTGAAAAAGCAGAAATTTCGAGTTGAAAAAGTCGATTTTTTTTAAATTCGACTTTTTCAACTCGAAATTCCTGCATTTTCAAACTCAAATTTAAAAAAAAAGTCGAAATATTGAGTTTGAAAATGTCAAAACTTTGACTTCAAAATCGAAATTTTGTGTTTTAAAAAATCGAAAATAGAATAGAAGTTTTAAAAAGTCAAATTTTTGAGTTTGAAAATATGTTGCCATCAGAATTTTGCGCTATTCATGTAACCCTCTTACAGCATTAGTTGGGAATGTCTTTTAGACAAAATGTCTACATATTTTTCCTATAGGGTCATTTTCGGACTATCAGACCTTCGGACTATCGGACCTTCGGACTATCGGCCCTTCGGACTATCGGTGTGTAACCCTATTTTATGTTATTTTTTATCAATGTTTGCCCAAATTGTGCACAAAATTTATATTTTTTTTCAGAAAAAGGTAGGGGCGGTAAGAACCAACCGAAACCCCTGTTGATGCTCCAGTGTCCCGTATTTCATAATTTCATTCACGATTTGCTTTTTGGCAATTGATTGAATTTATTTCTCATTTTTAGAAAATAATAACACCATCTACCCTATCTGTCTTGAACTTCATTTGATATCAGTGTTTGATATTAAGTTTTTAATTAGAGCGGGTAATCCCTCATAAAAAAAAGAATTTTGAGAATTTTATTTTGATGGTGGTTGAGTGTGATAGAACATTGTCAATAGATAATTTTGAGCAAAAAATACTGATAATGCTACGGTCAACCAAGTGGCAAAAGTTTAACTGAAGAGAAGTCAATGATATGTATATACTGTGTAGTCGTTTTAAGTAACTAAATACCGAAGTTACTATAAATTTTGATTCTGCATATGCGCATTTCGACAACTTATGTCTCTTCAGTGCAGATAAAATCTAAACGTTTGGAAGACCATAAAGTCAAAGATGCTTGAAACTGATAGAGAACAAATTGCCAAACATGATCTACATAGAAAGCCAAAAAACAGCTAAAGAACAGAGCTTTGCATGAGGGAGATACTTTTAAGGTAATAAAATGAAGGAGTGGTTGTTCATCTTGACTTCGATTCAGTAAAGGTTTGGCACTTGGTTGACTTTTGCAATAGATCAGTTTGCTTATTTTGGAGTAAAAATTTGGCTGGAAACCGATCCTCTCTAGAGTTTTCATTGATATTGCTTTGAGTATTTGTTGCTTTTAGATCACTATTATAGTCCATGGGCTGGAATAACCCCCGTGCACCCCCCATTTCCGAAGCCCACCCCTTTTTTAAGGTCGCATACATCCCATCTTCAAAATAAAACATGTTAACACGAGCATAATCTGCACGCAATGTCGGAATTGGGCACATTTTTGGACCCACCTACCGAAATTTTGGAAAATTTCGTTTTTCGATCAAGTTTTTCTTTCAGTTGCTTCAACGTAACATGTTGACCAAATGCTTCCCAGTTATAAAAACGAGGTATCAAATAATAGCTAATTGTATCAGCTTTACAAAGAACGCAAGTTTTTTTTTATAATTTCTATGCCCAATACGTTCCATAGCGCAATTAAACGTACCCCTACCCCAATCAAATATTGACGAAAAATCTGATATTTTCACTGAAATTGTGAAAGTTTGATGGTCTAGAGAACCCGAAGGGCATCTCAATTCCCGATTCTGAAAATTGTTTTTAGTTTTGAAATCTATTTTCTTCAATATAAAACATGTTAAGACAATTTTTACACATTTTAAATGACCAAAATTTTATTTTCAAAAAGGCCACATATATGGATCTTTGAATATTTTCGTTTTTGAATAAGTCTCGTCTTTTTTTGCCTCATATTATTTTTTAGTAATCAAATATCATTTAAAATGGGTATCAAATGAAAGCTTATTATATTTGCTTTACGACCTTAACAAATAATTGGCATTTTTAGGTATATCAATAAAACTTACCCCTACCCCAACAAATTTACTCTAAAATTGTCAATTTTTTGTCAATTTTCGCTTAAAAATAACCAGAAGTCGCAAAATGTGTGTTGTATCGGACAATGTTGCATAAATTATATTATGATTTTATATTTTAACAGCCATTTGTTGACTTTAACTCAATATTTTGCCCGAAATTGGTGAAAAATGGGAATTTTCAACATTTCGGAATTGTCCAAAGTCTACTGCTATATCGTTATATATGCCAAATCTGGAGGATATATCTGCAACTTTGCCAATTGATTGGACCAAGCGACACATTTGGTCTCTTAAAAAATTGCTAAGAAAAACATGGAGTGTTAAATGTGACTCTGACTACAGAAAATCTTACCCCTATTCCAACAAATTTTCCCTAAAATTGTTAATTTTTTGTTTATGTTCACATAAAAATAACCTTAACACGCAAAACATGTGTTGTATATGACAATAATGCGTGAATTACATCAGAATGTGGTATTTCAACAGCCATTTGTCGACTAAATTTCGATATTTCCCCCCAAATTTATGAAAAATGGGAATTTTCAACATTTCAGATTTGTCCATAGTTCACTGTTAAATCGCAATATATATCACATCTATAGAACATATCTGCAGATATGCC